>JASSUY010054880.1:2095-110525 GCA_032466535.1 Forpus xanthops
CCCCCCCCCCCCCCCCCCCCAGAAAGAGAGAATGAAGCTAACTAGGAACAATGCTACATGTCATACAAGTGAATTCTATCATTTACATCCTGAGGGACCTGAAGTGACAATTATCCTGCTTCAAAGATGACACTAGTAACAATAATTAAGGTTATTGCTGATTTCCGTCAACTTTTGGACCATGCAAAGCCCATGGTTGAACCTAATTTCATGTACGAGTTGTTCTTACACTCTCATCCATTGAGGAAGAGGTGTTCTTGTACCGTTCCCCTCTACTATCCAACAACAAATTGTTGCTGCCCACAAAGTAAGGTAGCATGTGCATGAAGACAAGTACTATCTCAAATTCAATAGGTACTGTAGTGATAGGACAATGGGTTCAAACTTAAACGGGAAGTTTAGACTGGATGCAAGGAAGGAATGATTTACTGTGAGGGTGGTGAGGCACTGGAATGGGTTGCCCAGGGAAGTTGTGAATGCTCCATCACCGGCGGTGTTCAGGGCCGGGTTGGACAGAGCTTTGGGTGGCATGGTTTAGTGTGAGGTGTCCCTGCCCGTGGCAGGGGGGTTGGAACTAGGTGATCATTAGGCCCTTTCCAAACCTAACTATTCTGATTCTATGTGAAAGTCAAAGTGTTATCATACTTTTAAACCTGTTGTAATGAGTTCTTTTTTTTTGTGCTCCTATAGTGCTAGGTCCTATTTTACTCTTCCCTTTTTACCAGAAACTACACATAGCTCTTAGTCCCAGCTCTACCAATCTGATCGATTTCACAAGGCTCACAGAATAAGTGGACTCTGGAAAAATAATGGTTTAGTGGAATACTGCATCAAATGTATTTTCTTTCAGATGCACCACCAAGTATGATATAGTACAGTGAATGGTCTGTTCCAAATTTACGAACAAGCCAGCCTAACTTCTCATAGCTGTTAGTGAATTTAGTTACAGAAGTTCTGCTCTATCCTCAGATTTAGTGGAAAGCAGGTAGCAAAAATGTCAGAATAAAGCATAAAACAGTTTTTCTCCTAAAGATCAAGCTAAAACAAAGGTGAAGATGGGAATAACTGAAAGGGCGACATGAACATGTCTCCAGTTTGAAAGGTCATCAGTTATGAAGTAAGCTCAGGACTACCCCTCATGTGCTGCGCAGCAGAAATATAGACCTCCATATGCTTGGAGATACCTGCACCAACAGATTTTGATCAAGGGTTACTGTCCTGGGTTCAGCAGTAGCAGTCATTTTTCTCCTTTTTAGTAGCTGGTGCAGTGCTGTGGTTTTGACTTTCAGGCTGGGAGCAGTGCTGATAACACTGTTGTTTTTAATTGCTGCTCAGTAGTGTTTACTCTGACCAAGGACTTTCTGAGTATCATGCTCTGCCAGGGAGGATGGGAAGCCGGGAGGAAACAGGGACAGGACACATGACCCAAACTGACCAAAGAGGTATTCCATACCACAGCACATCATGCCCACTATATAAACTGGGGCAGTTATCGGGAAGGGTTAGATCACTGTTCGGGTCAGGCTGGGTATTGGCCAGCGGGTGGTGAGCAGTTGTATTTCTCTTCCCTTGTTATTTCCCTTATCATTCTTTGTCCCCCATCCTTCCGGGGGTGTGGGGGGAGTTGAGGGGGGGAAACAAAGTGGGGAGTGAGTGGGCAAACTCTGTGAGTTACAGCTAGGGTTAAACCATGACAGTGATGTACAAGAATAGTGCAATGGCAAAGAGGAAATCTTGATTTCCACACTTAATACAGGCATTTTAGACAGTTAATAGCTCTTAATGAGAATTAATGGAAGACTTCCATTTCATTAAACTTTATTCAATGAAAGATGCTCTGTAAGTCCCAAACTCTTGACTTTAATGAAGCAGAAAGAACTTTTGCTTCTATATGGGTCTTTATCAGGCCTGAGTTTATGCCACCACTGTTAAAAGTCTGGAAGGAATAACTGATGTTTCAACGTAATTTGTACAACTGTTAAAAAGTTATGTTTAAATATGGTCCCTGATGTTGATTTCTGATGCAAACCAAGCAAAGTATTTTATTTGTGCCTGTAATTTGGCACAATTCCATTACCGTTTTCCATTTAATTCTTTCAAATGCTCCTCTGCTGCATTCCATCTACCTTATATCTCTCTCAGCTTCTTTTTCATTAATCCATTACAAAAGATTTTTTTACCTGTTTTATACTTCAAAATTCCTTTGTTTCAAAGTGAGAAGATAAAAGAGGATAAAAAACATCAGAAGCAAGCCTTGATAACGAAGCACACTTTGAAGCTTTGATATAAATACAGCACAGTGCTTTCTAAGAGATTTTTAATTTAAAACATTAAAACAGAATAACTGCTAAACCTAGTGGTGATGCACGAAGATACATGGCTTAAGTGCTTATCTACAGAATTCCTCCATGGTGTTGCTTACTTCCCTGCTTTTTATTTTAGTAACATTTCAGCTGTATAGTGATTCTGGCGAACACCACCTGTAAAAACCTTTTTGAATACTTATGAGTCTGGACAAAATAGAGTTGGTCAAACTGTACAAGTTATATCAAGAAGTACACTTCGGAAAAATATGTTGAAGCTGCATTTGAGTACAGTTTAACAGGTATTTCTCAAACATGACAAATTTACCGCAAGTTCTTAGATATCAGGCAATTTAGTGTAAAAAACGCACCCACTAGCATAACTTTATGTAAGAGCAAAGCCTCTTTTGGCATCTCTGCATTCACCTGACAGAGTCTAAATAGGACTTGCTGTCAGTATTGGGGAAACATCACATCTCACTTGGTAACAAGTATTAAGAGTGTAGATCAAGGAGTCCATGAGTTTTTAATATAACTCAAAAGTAATTATAAATTTACTTAAGTTTGCTTGTATTACTTTAGAATAAAAGCATTAGTTCATATATAAGGTAGCATTTTTCAGATAGATCACAGTCATTTGGGTGGCAAAGTCATTTGGCCAACACAAAGAACTAGAAAACATCCCACGAGAAGAACTAGAATGTGGTCCACATGGTGAACTGGGACCTTCACTATGGTCTATTAACTCCAGGAAGCCTGCATGTTTAAATGGGCTCTGAATCAGGGAGGCTTGAAATTCAGTGTAATTGATTAGGAGTTAATAAATTATAACACCCACTTAACCTGTAAGGAGGGTCTTGGCTCTAGAGAGTCTAAAGTCTAGGGAGACTGAAGAGCCAGATCTAATTTCAGTGAATATAGGTACCTATATCAATGATTCATTCATCTTAATTCACTGTATTTCTGACTCAGGAAGATAAATAGGTTAAAATCCTAGTTAATTTTAAAATTGCAATCATACTTATTCCTTACGTACCTTCTAAAGCCATTGGTGTATTTTGAAATAGACATTTTCAAAAATATCAGTAACAATCAAATGAGATTTAGGCTTACAAGTGCAGCAATGCCAATAAGATTGAGTAGACAAGTGAGTAGGCAAAGAAATAAATTAAGTTTATTCCATGTTAAATGAAAATGGGAAGTGTGAAATGAGCTGTATTAAGAGTCAAAGTGAAGTATGCCCACTTCGTCTACAATTCCTTTACAGTTAGATGTATAGTCAAAACTCTTTAATTCATGCATGCAATTATAGTTGGCAAACACGAGTATAAGCCAATATTCTGTACAACCATCTTTCCATCTGCAGTTCTGGGTGTAAACTTAGGAAAAATGCATGAGAATAATATGCACAAGCTGGAGGTTACAGCATTGAATAACAAGAATGACAAAGTGAAAGCACTGAGAATCTGATTGAGTGACAACCAGTGACAAAACTTTGGAAGAAGAAAGGGAGGTGGAAGAAAGTAGACAAGAAAAGGCTAAAGTATACCTAATCACTTCCACTATGTATAAACTGATATAATGCATAAAAATAACCAACACTCTGTCATCTCACACTTCCAAATACAACTTCTCAAAGCAGTTTCTAATGTGCATTTCTGACAGCCATGAATCAAAGAGATCTGCTATTTGGCATGAAAATCTAGAAACCAAATTGTACACTGCCAGCATAAATGTACCAAAAGTAGTGAGAGCTTGAAGACAATATGTCAAGTTGTCCATACAGCACTCTGGATTGAATATTTTGTCAAGATGTGCTTTGTATAGACAGCAGGAAAACAGCTTAAAGGAATATAGCCCTTTAGGGAAATAACTTCATTGTGATCTGTTACCCATTGCTGTGGATTACCTAGTGGTCTAGTACACCTTCAATAGATAGATTTTTCAAGTTATTTTTTAACCTCCATAATAGGTCAGTGCCCTACCCATCAATTTTACTCTCCCTTCCAGATAAATGAGGCAATGACCCTATTAACTGTTTCCTTGAGCAGCTATGTGATGGCACAGCGCTCACTTTGCAGAACATGTTACAAATACAGTAATGATACGGCCTGACAAGCTGCTTGACTGCACATTATTTAATGCTCAGAGGGCCACTAAGTGTGCCCTGAAATTTGTGCTCATAAGATAAACTAGGCAGTGATGACAGTTGCTTCATTCAGTGAGTAGAATTCTCAGAGGATGTTACTTAAATAATTTCTAAGCTGATGGCCCAGCAGTATGGGCAAAGGAGAAAAGGACAGAAGCAGGGAGAGCCCATCAGATAATGTGGAGCTTAGAGTACTGGTGAAACAGCCAAGTTAAATGAATTCTAATATCTAACGTATTTGAAGGAGGTATTTGTGGGTACTTCTCAAATTCTTGAGACACAGGCAGGAAAAGTCTCAAAAAAAAAAAAAATACCCACCAATTTTCACCACAGCTCTTTTCAAATTCTTTTAAGCCTAGCCTAATGAGGATCACAGACTGAGCATCACACTCACAGCACTGCAGGAACCTAAATTGACAATATTTGTTATTCAAAATGCCATTACTATGCTTCAGTCAGCCCTCAGGTCAATTCAGAAGAGCTGAAGCATCTTCAGCATATCATCCTTGCAAAAAATTTTATTATTGCTTCACAATGGTCATTTTTACACCACATCACTACAGTCACAATCATGCATACCTGCCCGAGGCGCATGCCAGTTAAATAGCTTGAGGCTGTGGGTACAGAAAACTGTAACAGATGATGCTGGCTTTTAAGCAGCATCTGTGAATGCTTCCCAGTGTTCTCAGGAATAAAAGACATTAAACACCAGGCGGAAAAATACAGAGGCATTACTTCCATAATTTGGTTGTTTTACCTTTCCTTTTGCCATTCTGAGAAAAGGTGTTTTTTTTTTTTAAAGAACTATGATGATCCTGAAATAATAACAGCAACAACAAGAGTATGGCTAGCATGCCTGGGACATTTGCTATAAATGGAGCAACAGCTGTGGAATACCTGAGGATTGTTCCATGTGTTCTTTTATAACTGCTGTTTAAAGAAGTCAGAGCAGAAAATACGGATAGCAAGAGTAACTCTTGCTCCCTAGTGCTTATAATAGTAATCCCTTGACAAAGCAAAGCGCCAGTGCAAAGGAAAAACAATTAGGCGATCCATGTATCTCTAGCATTTAGCTTTAAGCAACATGATTTGTTTCATGGTATTCTTAACATTTTGCTCCAAGATAAAGTATTTTCAGGAGCACTGACCTATACAAAATAAAACCTGCTTCCTGCATTCAATCGTATTTCAATCATCTTGCAAATAATTCATAGATAATAGAAAGTGATAAAGACGGCTGTCAGAAGCTAGATCACAGTATCTGTATTATGTGTTTGTATTGCAGTGTTTACCAAGAAGAATGGATTAATTTTAAGTCAAATTGCGTTTGAATTTATCATTTATATTATGAATAAATTATCATGGAATTTTAATGCATGGACTGCTTTAAATATATTTTCATTCATGTATCAAAGAGTACAAGTGCAGAAAATAGTACATTTATCCATTCTTATGGCATTAAGAATGTAATCTCCTTGAGATTGTAAGCTGTTTTGTTCTATTTTATTTATTATTTGACATAGTACTTTGGTTTGCACATTAGGCAACGCCACTTGCTGGCATGAGCTGAACCTGATGTAATTTTAACTATTCTTGGCTTTTGCTGCTGTGGTAGTCAATGCTCTGGTTTATCATCCAAGCTATGAAAATTGCAATGCATTCTCAAGTAAAAATACTCTTTCTTTCTCAAAGCTGCTTAAGTGTTACTCTAAAAATTGTCCTATTTTCAACATAGTGCCTCAGTATCATGCTTCCAAAGTCCTTTCAAAATATTAACATTTCATCAAGCTATGCATTTTGTGTTTTTATACATTTCAAAACATGCCTTCTTTACTTGGTCAGAGTGAAGAGAACAGCATCACTCCTGTTGCTATGCAGAACCATGTGCCAACCCAGACTGAAAGGGATTCCTGCATTTATTTAATACTCTCAGGATTTTACACAACTCTTCTCCCTTTCCAGCACAGAGACCTCACTTTTCAGGTGTTGACCCTAGTGGGCCTTGCTTTGGCCTACCTGCTGGAGTCAGGGCACTTCTAATGTCTCTGGCCTCCTTCTGAGGTCCAGGGAGGACCCTCACGTCACACAAACTTGAGATTACCTACTTAAAATGGAGAGCCAAGCCATGGGAAGGTCAACATGCCCAGTCTCCAAAAGAGGGGGAAGAAAAGGAAGTGTCTCAGCCTTGCTAGCCCAACCTCCCTCTCTGTCTTCTGGACACCCAGGATAGGATAACACTGGGCATGGAGTGGCTTTGAAAAGTGCTCCCTCCAATAGTATTATGCACCTGAAAGCGTTCCCTTTTGAGAATTTGAAATGATTTGCCATACATGGGTGTGACTGCACTGCACTGGGTTTTCTCACCCATACAAGGAAGCTGAAACACTAGGCAGCGTATTGGGTTTGACCTTGGCAGCATTTGAAAGTCTCCCGGTGCTAACAGTGAGTTCTGGTCTATTGTGTCCAGTGATAATGAGCACTACCGTAAAGGAGCACATATCGATTCTGCTGCCAGTTGTCAGCCCTTACTTATTCATTTCACAGCACTACAGTAAGATCAACAGTGCTGTAACCATGCCACCCTGGTCACTGAAATATGCACTTGGTGTAGTACAGTGACATGCTTTGCTTTTAAGCAATGACCTAGCCAAAAAAAAATAAGAAAATACTCCTGATATTGCAGAAACAACTTCTTCACAGAAGATTGATGGCAGTATCAGGTAGGAAAAGAATAATTAGGTTTGCTCTTGTTTTATGGGAAAAGCATTACAAGCTTAAAATATTACCCAAGCTGTATAATTTCTGAATTCACTTGAATTAAAAGCATAATAATTTACATATGTAAAAAATGAAATTATCAGCAAGATCATTAGAAGCTTTAATTTTCACTTTATTATTTTCTGTATAGAGCACACATTAATCATATCTATGCACCATGGGTGGGTTTGACTCATTTTAATAGTAAACCCGTTAATATGAAAACCAAGGAGTACAGACAGTGAAAACCCAAAACTACTAAAAAATCCAATGAAAACCAAAATCAACCATGAAAGAGTGGGTTTCCACCTTCATTACTTACATTCTCCTTAATGTTATTAACCACTGCTCAATTTGTTTTTAGGAATATTTAAAAGTATTGATTTTATAGACACAAAAATCAGGATTTTTTTTTCATGTATTTAAATTCAAGATAGTAAAACTGTTCTTTTTTTATATCAAGTCATTAATGGCATTTCCTAAGCAACATCCATAGGAAGTCTTGCCAAAAAGTGAAAAAAGTTTGAAAGAACTGAAAGCCCTTGGCAATAACTCCCTTGTATCTTTCTTGGGTTTAGCTTCATGACTAAATTAACTCAGAGATTACACCTTTGGGTTTGATAGCCTGCAGCAGGTTTGAGTTTTCATGAACTTCTTTGATCACCTTCTGAATCCATATAAACTTTTGCATCTCACACATTAAATAGGACAGAAACCCAGAATTTTAAAATATTGTTGAAAAAGGGTTTCCTTTTGTATCGTTAATTTTGCTCTGATCTTAGCCTTTTTTACACCTATGCCAGCATTAATGTCTCTTTTGGGTTTCTGATATACATGGACATGAAAAAATAGCTTACTACTGCTATTAGTGTCCAGCCTTCCTCCCCCGGCAACTATTGTAAATCACATTGTCGTTGAAGATTGAGTTAAGTATCAGTAGATTTTTCAGACAAAGACCTTACAAGGAATTGTTGGCCAATCCTTGTGTAAAGACCAGAAGACCAACCAATGGAGGTCAATTCTTTAAGGAGAAAATCCCTCAACTCCATGATCTAAGGATCACTTTATATCATATGCAAATACAAAACCTGTGTCTCTTGTCACACCTTGGATGACAGCATGATAACAGTAAGGTATTTCTATATGGATGTAATGCGCCAGTGGGCAAGACAGAAGTTCTTGTGCCAAATTAGACTACTTGTTGAACCTTAAAGCACAGGTGCTTTGAATCAAATTGCTGTTGCCTTAAAGTAAATGTCTAAAACTGAAAACAAAGCAAAGACAAAACTAGAGAATTAAAACCAAGGGTGTTTATGTTGCCCAAGCTAAGGGGTTCAACCTCAGAGACTCACCATCCCATACCTCCCACAAACCACCACAGAGACCAGAGAACTTGGCTTTGACCTGCCATGAACACAGAGGATACATAAGGAGCGGCTCAGCTGAGATGGGGATGATGAGGCCGTTATCACACCCAAAGTGACATTTGAGTGGCAGATTCAGAAAGGCGAGGGTGATGGCTCCCCATGAGAGGTAAATGGACTTGCTGGAATTAATCACAAATCAGGTCAATGATGGTGCCTTTTGACACACCAGTCTTTTGTAGGTAGAGCATGTAAAGACATCTCTCAAACGCAGACCTCTCCTGTACAAATGCTGAGAGATTAACATCTCTAGAACTGCCAAGACCAGAGAGTAGGGGAAAATGAAGAGGCATGAAGTTATCACATAGATTCATTAACCAACTGATTGGCGCTTTCATATTGCACTGTCATGAAAAAGGACAGGAAGACAGATTCACATTTATCTTAAACACCTCATAGCAGCAGTTCTCAGGGAAAGTACATCTTCTCATCTCTGAAAGGTGTCTATTATTAATGTTTTTAGATAGTGGATGCTAACTGTGGAAAGAGCAGCTTCTATGAAGTACAAACTTACTAAGAAAACTTGGCATTTGCCATGTTTTTTTTATTTCTATCCTTAGTATAATTAGAAATGACAGTAGTTCAGTCACTGAAGATCTAGACATTAAGAAGCAGGACCTAAAAAGATATAAGTCCTTAAAAAAAAGGAAACAAACAAAAAAAAAATCACTTTTTTTTTTAAAGTTAAAAAAAAAAGTCAATGGTGGGAAAATAATATCAGGCTAAGAGATAAAGGCATGCTTTATATCATCTACTTATGGACAAAAATTGTCATCATTAACAAAAACTAATTGTAGTTGTATTTTACACCAAAAGTAAGATTACAAATCACCAAGATAAAGATCAATAAGTAATGAACAGTTCCTGAGGCTAAACACAATATTGCAAAATATTAGAATACTGCTACAAAGACACTGCTCTTACCAGTAAATCTTCCACAGAACACTCTGGACAACAGCCCTCATGCATGACATGCCTTCGAGGGGTATGATTCAGGAAGGAAGTGTTCCTATTTCTGTCTTTTTACCTTCATAAAGCTTGACTACTTGATGCACAACGCTTTTCCCAGTAACAAAAACAATGAGATTTTGCAATGACCACTGGAACTGGGTGTTATTAAAATGTCATCTACAGAGATACTACAGTTGCACTGCTGTCTACTGGTGGATTTCTTCTCTGTGGGTTATGGGAATCCACACAGCCATGTTAAGGAAAGCGGTTATTGCTAAGAACTAGGTTCCTTGCTGTAATTTTCTCCAAATGGAAAGGGGCATTTAAAAAAAAACCAACGAGTGCTACCAGTAATTATACTTTTTAGATGGCAAAGCCTCCATTTAACTGCAGGGTTGTACCTTCCTGGATGTGCATGTACCTTCCTGCATACGCATAGAAGGAAGTGGCTATTTCTGAGTAGCTTAACTACACAGACAGTTGACACAAGAAGCAGAAAGGAAAGATGGAAAGAGTCTACTGTAGACAATTAAATGTACACAGAAACATATGTGAAAATACCAAACACATATGGAGAATACTTGCTAGAGTTAACAAATGAAGAAGAGGGCTCAATAAGAAACAAAGAAAAATAAACCCAAGGACCACTGCTTTCCTCCCTGCCATTATCAACATGCAGTTCTGCTTTATTTTATCTCCAAGGTAAATGAGTTGGTGTGGCAGGACCAGATGCCACACATGCTGGCATAGCAGAAACACTGCTGCAACAAAGGAGAGAAGCCAAGAGGTTCAGCAGCAAGCAGTACAACAGCAGTTTCTGCAGCTGGCAGTAGCTTCCTGCTTGGAGGCAGCCCCAGAGCCCTTGATTTTCCTGAGAGTGTGAGATAAACTGCCATTGATAACTTTAAACTTTGGGGCTACCTGGAGAGCACCCAAGTCAGGTAGAGCACCAATGGCAGCACTCCAAATTAGAAATAAATAGCCTGATGTACAGTGTTGCTGAACAGAGCTCACTTTTCATCAGTTAGATATGTTCAGTAATAAATTATGAGCTTTGAGAGGGTCAAGGAAAGCTTTCTTTGAAAAGCCCAAGAAATACCATGATTGTTGTCACGACGTTTATTCTCCTTCTGCATTCATCTCCACTCTGCATGGTGTTGCCATTAAGAAGTTAACATACCTTAACAAGACAAGAAAGTGGCTCTACTGAATGCGTTTTTAATGTCCCTAAAAAAGTTAAAAGTATTTATAAGGAATTGTTAGTTGTAGTTCTAGCAACCTCTTGCTTTCTCTTTGCCTGCAGATCTGCAGCATGATCGTTTGGCATCAGCAGCTCACGGGAGTCTGATGTGAACCCAGTATGGATGTTTTCCAATAGTTGATATGTGGCTGTGACCGATGTCTCCCAACAGGACGCTATTCAAGCACCAATAAGTCTATCCCTGTTGCTAGTGGAAAAACCAGTCCGACCAGCTTTACACCTGGGGATGCCCTCAATGCTGAACCTTGTCTTTGGACTTAAATTTTCCCCATGTTCACCATCATTGTGGCTTATAAAACTACCACATTTCAACACAACTATGTATTCTTCACACCTACAGCAAAAATAGTTACTTCAAAAAGCACAGGTTAAGACCATGTGTCTCTGAAGTATGATACTATGCTAAATCAATTCAAGCAATACTCTGTGAGAGAAATTTATGTGAAAGTTTGTCAGCTGCGTGATTTGAGCTATAGATTCTTAATAGAGAAGAACTGAAACTCTTTACAAGGCACAGGCAGAGATTTTGTAGCAGTGTGAAAAGAGGTGGCAGATATGAAGAGTCATTTCTATTCCTTCAGCCTTCTATAATCATGTATTTCTCTGACAGTGAATGTGCTAGAAGTATATATCTCGTAATCAATCCGTTACAGTGCGCAGTTTTTCTACATGATACAGTTATTCTCTACATTATGCTATGAAAAAAGTAGAATTTTCAAGCTTCAAGGAAGAGTAACAGAATTTGAAGTTTCAAATTATTATCCTAGAATATTTCTCTCAAAACACATGGTTCCCCTTTCTTGCTGCTACTTCTTAAGTATTCAAGCTGCCAAAAAAAATCATGTTGGCAACAATTATATTTTAAGAACACACTTGGGGGTGGATCTTTGGGGGTTTCTTTATGATCTCTTTCAGGTTCCTTATCAGCCTTTGACTGGGCTGCAGATACACAGATTTGTTATCTGAGGAAAATGAACAAGGTTACTTTCCACTAAAGCAGGAATTGTGTTCTTACCACTGAAATTGACAGGTTTAGAAAGTATGCACTGAAAATTATTCCTGCTCTGGAGTTCATTTTCACAAGAACATGTGTGTAGGGAACAAATTAAAAAAAAAAAAAATAAAGGCAGAATGGGACATCATTCTGGAATAAGACCATTTCTTGTGAAAAATCACTTCATTATCACCTTCAGTCACACACTGAGAGAAAACATCTTTGCTCCTTACCATTGCGTGCTTAAATGCAGTCCATTAACTAAGTATAACTAATAATCCAGCAGCAAAACCAAACATAAACAAGTCTTGTTGCTGGAAGTTAAGAAACTATAATTCATGAAAAACTCAAGTTGGGGGAGGAATAATTCTGTACATGAGCATGGTGGCTCTGAGGATTCCTCCCAGCAATATTACTCTGTGACAATAAAACTGCAATTTAAACCCACAATTACCATTTGACAGTATTTGAGGAAAGTCGCTATCTATTCTCAGAGCTACTCAAGTACCCTCAGGCATTATAGAATTTCACAACCCATTTAGTTGTAGAACTTCTACCACTATCTCCTGAATGTATGCAGGCAGGGGGATCAGAGAGATGCTGTCTGCCACAAGTATTCTATGAGTGGAAGAATAAAAGGGGTTCTCCCAAGATTACTGAGCTTTCATTGATGTGTATCCCACACATGTGTATTCCTTCCAAAGTGAAACCTTGGGAAGGAATGAGGTAGCATTATAGTACAACTCAAGAGCAAAGGGAAATCAGATTTGGTTTTTGGGGCTTGCTAATCTATCGGCACTTGCATGCAAATTTTCTCACTCTAGCAGCACAACACTTGTAAGAAACTCTATGATCTGTGGAAGGGTTTTCCTAACCTGGGAAGATGACTGCTTCCAAAGCAGAACACCCTTGGATGTGGAAAACATGTAAATAGCCACAGTAAGATCAAGTATCTTGAGGTGGCAAAACAGCCTGTGGAGACCAGGCTGCAGGCTGAAAGATCTTAAAACTGAGTTTAAAGATAGCCTTACACATGGGAACGTGGGATCTCAAACTTCCTTCAGTGTAGTGACAGCACTGGATACTTCTCAGGACAAGGTAAGTACACAGTTCTAGCTGTATAATACTTAGCCCTACTACAAACTTTGCAATAAAAATTAAAATTTATATGGCTTTACTCTATAGCAATTCTTTTCAGCCTAAATGAATATTTAAAAGGAGTAATTTGACAAGTTGCTTTTGCTTTCACTGATATTTTCCTCCGTCTTTCCCTGCTTTTCCTAGTTACCCTTTTTTCCTCCATGCTTTTTCTCTCTTCATTCTTATTTCTCCTTTACATTTGTCACTCAGTTTTCAGTCTTTCACTTTTCTTCCCAGCTATACTGACTGGACTGGTCAGACAAAGCAATTGCTCCTGTTTCATATCTGCTAATTTCACACTCCAGAGAAGAGATGCTGTTTTCCATAGTACCAGTTCAGCTCAGGAAGGGAGAAGTGAATGACACCAGGAGCAGCAAGAAATTAGTGTTAGTTCATTACAAGGGGAAAAAAAAACAACCAACCAAAAAAAACCAAACCCCAAACACCAAAACCTCTTAACACCTGCAAAAAAAGCTAAAAGCTAAAACTAGCAGGATGGGAGAGATGGCAAGTTAATGGGAGAGTATTAATACATTAAGGCAAATTCTCTCTACAAACTGTTTATATGACTGTTCAAAACTTATTTGCTCTATTTGTGGTTAACATGGAGCCCACTTGCACTGAAGACATGGCATTTGGGAAAAATCAGATTGGCACCCACTAGTTTAGCTGAAAAATATCTAGGAAGATATTTACAGGATATGTCTTTGCCGACAGAATAAAAAGAAAATATGTCAGTGGGCATAAGCTGCATTATCAGTGCTATTACAACACCGTAACTCTTTCCAGTCTGACAACGCTGTACTAGCAGTTTATGATTTATGCTAATTTCTCCCATCTTCATTACAGTCTAATAAAGATAGAACCATACATGAACCTAGCAGCATCTGAATGATAGAACTGATTTCCGTACTGGCCTTTTAAATTAGAAAAACTGGAAATGACTGCACTTAAGGCTAGCTCCCTTCAGTCACTGGCAGGCAGGTTAATTTTTCCCCTTTAAGAAAAAGAGATTTCTCCAGCTCAAAGGCTGTGTAGTGTTTTTGAGCATCATTAAAACTGTTTCCAGAATATCACACTTTTAAAGCCAGACATATTTACTTCCATCTTAAATGTAGTTATATCATGCTTTAACTTACTGCTCATCTTCTGATAATTTTATCTGATTGGACTAAACACAAAGGCTCTTAGTCTCTCCTGTTATGAAAGATTTCCCACTCTCCTGAACATCTCAAGTTATCTTTCCTTCCACCTGTTCCAGTTTGAACTCACCTTAATTAAAAGCAGGCAAAGAGAACTATTAAAAATATTCTACATTATTGTTTCTGCAGGACCTAGTTCACGTATTTGTTATTTCTTTTACTAATGAAAATAACTCATCCAGCACAGCTTGAGATTGCATTTGCCCTTTTCATTGATGTGCTGCATTGGTGGCTTGCAGTCATCCTGTGACTTTCTCCTCCTCTGTCATTTCCAATTAATGAGCTCCTAGCTTAAAGAGAAATGTATTGTTTTCGTGCATGAACTTTCACTTTGTTCTGTTGAATTTTATTCAGCTACTATTACTGTACTCCTCAAGGTCATTTTATTCTTCCTGTATAATATTCTAAAGTCCCCATGAGACAGGGCCCCCAAACTTTGTGGGTATCAGAAAAATTGTGTTTGCTAAGTTCTTTTTTCAAAGGGAATGACTGAAATTTTTAAACAAGCAGCAGGAGCAATTCTTGAGAGGCTGGCATATAGGACCCACTGAAGTCCTCTTGGTATAATCTGAGGCTCGAGCAGATTACAGTGGTGGATACAATTACTGTGATGACTGAATTACTTCAGGTAATATTCATAGTATCATAGAAAGGTTAGGGTTGGAAAGGACCTTAAGATCACTGAGTTCAACCCTCCTGCCATGGTCAGGGTTGCCTCACTCTGGAACATGTCAGTATTCAAGAACATGTTGGTCTTTCTCTCTGGAAAAAATACCAGAATTTTCACAGACATCTGGGCATTTTTATAACCCAGGGTATCAGGTGCTTTATGACTTTCACATATCTGATAGTCTGCATACACCGGCATTGTCTAAACCAAAGTAATCACACTTAAAAGCTTACAGCAGCACAAGGGTAAGCTTGCAGTGCCAACATGATGTAACCAACACACTATGTGTAGCCTGAACTCTTGCTTGGAGATGTAGCCAGGTATGATCTGAACAGTAAACGAGGACTTGGCCTATGCCTGATGATATATCTGTGTTGCAAAGAAATCTATTTTTTGGAGCTTTTCCTCCTGCTTTTGAGTTTTCCAGCTCAAAGGCTTGAATGATGGCCTATCTTGAAAATAACTATTTTCATAGTATTTTACAGGACAGCTAGGAAATATTTAGAATGCGATGCAATTGGTACACATCAGGACTTCGGAAACACTAGGCACACAGCCATCAATAAGGAAAGCAAGAATAGAGAGTGGACAAGGGTCCTTTGACTCCTTAACTGAGACATCAAAAGCACAGAAACTACTTGTCCCTTTTGCCCTTGGATGCATTAAGGAACCATAAATCAATGTCTTGGAATTCAGAAGTGCATTTCTGTCATGTAGAAAAATGTTGGTGAAACAGTCACTCTGTTGTTACACAGTACAAAAATAATGAACTTAAAATTGGGTATCTCTAATGTGCTGCATAGCAAGAAAACAGCACCCCAAGAAAATCATTCCTTGTCCCTCCTGCCTCTTAGCATCCTCTTTCTTCTAGAAGCACACACGGAGGACACACAGCCTTTCATCATGGACTTAGGTATCCCCTTCAATACTAATTCTGATCACATGTATTTGAGAAGGATAGAGCACGTCTACATGGGTCTTTCCCTGTAAACTGCAGCATGGATTCACCGAGTGAACACACTTGCCCAGGTGCAGGCTATGCACCTATTTACCAATTCTTAACACCTTTTTTTCCTGAAAAGTTACAGAACATTTAAAAATCTCAGTTTCTCTACACACAGCATTCACTTTATTCTATTCCAATATATTGTGTCACTGCTCAAAATGTAAATGTAACTTCAAAACATTTAAAAATAATTATGCAAAATTCGTGAGCCTCGTGTAAGAATGAATATAATTGATAGCAATGTGGGAGAACTGGAGCTATTCCTAGAGCTCAGGAGTTCACCTGAGTCTAGCAGCAGAACTCTTCCAGCGACAGAAACTCCAGACACGCAAGTTCCAAAAATCTAAATAGACTTGTATTTTTAATCCTTTTTGTCTGGCTTTGTTACTTTCCTTATACACATAATTGGAATAATCACCTTCAATTTTACGAGCTCTAAACTCCTCATTTTTGTTTCTCAGCACATTACTACACATCTAGGTTTGAATAATTAGATGTTACAGCTCCCTGTCAAATTGCCTAATACAATCTCAGAGAGCAAAGACACACCTGGAGAAGGACTCTTCAGGCAGACTTGCGGAGTGCCTGTCCTGTTGTAAATCTCTTCAAAATTGCCAAGAGTGATGGAAGTATTTAACGCCTTTGGCAACTCAAGCAAGTGCCCATCAGCTCATCCTGTGGGACACTTCTCTTTAAGCATGTGCTTAATGAAGGGGGAAAAAGCCAAAAAAAGGTGTGTGGTGGGGTCAAACACAGACATAAACAACAGGAAATTGGTATCCTCTACTCAGTAACCACCAAAAAGAGTGATTTGCAACTAACACATCATTACCCATGTCCTAAAAGATGTTGCTCTTTCTTCTCCTTCTTAGGGCACCTTGCATCTGCACCTGCCTTTTTTCTTATTTTTGAGGTTTAAGTGAATGGTTTATAAAATATCAGTGCAAACTGAGGCATCTTTAAAAAAATGCACATTCATCAGAAAAACGCTGACTAATTATCCCTTGTGTTAGCCATGAAGGAAAACTGTGGGGTGCACTGCTGTACACCAAGGCACAAACTAGAGACAAAAAAGAAAATATTTCATGCGTTCATTTCAGACACTGATTCACTTTGCTTTGACCCTTTTAATGATAAATTAAATATGAAAATCTGAAGGTAAATACTGATTTCTTTGGTGTATTTTTCAGTTATAGACTCTCAAGGAATGAAGTGTAAAAATCAAAACAAAAGAAAAATGGGGTGTGCTCAGAATTTCAGGTACTTCTGTTGTTGTCTCCCAAAGTCATTCTTTGGCCAGGTTTACAAGTTCCAAACATGGCTTCTCTCCCTCTCTCATCAGCTTAGAAAAGCCTAATTCACTGTACTTTGCCTCCTCATACTTAAATGAGTGCCCCTGAAAAAACCAGGCTTCATCACTAACCAAAAGTACAGGCTTCCATACATACAAACACTGCACAGAAGCACACTGCTGTGCAGGGCAGCATTGTGGATTAATATCTCAAGACAGGCTAGGACACTGGCTTATTTGTAAAACATTATGGAAGGTCTCCTGTAGTATTGTCATTGGTGCAAATACCCAAATTCCTTTTTTGCATGAATTTCAGCATCTATTTCAGTTGTGATAAAGCCACTAATGAGAAGTAAAAAGAGCAGTGTCAGACTTCAGTGATGTTAGTTTAAATGCAGATAATTAGTTCCAACCTTTCAATAATATGTGTTTCATTTCATAAGGCAAAAAATTAATGCCTAAGCTGCCCATAGTACAAACCCAACTGGACTTCCAAGTAATCACACTCTTCCCAATCAGCAGTTTACTACCAAGAGCAACTTCTGCAAGTAAGGTATTGATAACTCCATTGGATCTGCTTCAAAGTCAGCAAAGGTGTCATTCTCACATTGGCGTTATTACTTACCTCCCACCTTACACTGGTCTTTGTACAGTACCTGGAAATAATGGTACTCCCTTCTTTAAATCCATAAACTCTAAACAAAAAAGTGTATATCAGGGGAAGAGTCCAAACAAGTATTTTTTAAATAGTCTCCTAAAAGCATCTAGAGCAAGCTCAGTGTCTTATAAATTAAGAGAAATACTGGAGCTGCTGGGGTGCATGGCAAGCTAGCATTGCACCTTGTGCCAGGAAAGAAACACAACACTGGCATGCTGTGTCTGGGGACAGGACAGGAATGTGGACTTAACACTTAAGAATCTTGCATTCTGAGGGTACAGGGTGGTTTTTTAGGAAACTCAATATTTGGACAATTTTCCTGGTTAACAGAGAGAAGGATTCAAGTGCAGCTGTTCTTCTGTACGGCTACAGAGGTACCCAACTGTGAATAGGGGGTCAGAACTCCAACACAGCTCATAATTCATCTCTGAGCAGTTGACCTTTAGTTCCTGTTTCAATAAAATCACACAAACCACTTGTGCCTCACATCAGTGAAACATGTAATTCCTGTCATTCTGCCTGAATTATGTCTACTTACGAAAAATGTTGATTCTAGATGGTAATTTGATATTAATATACCAAAGAACAATTAATTTTGAATATTGGAGTACTTAGAGGTCACAATTCATTTGTTCTGATGTCCTTACCTATGCATGCTAATAAGTGCCTATTCTTTCTAACTTCTAGAAGATCTACAGATAACGTAGTTTTGATAAACATAATACTGACCAAGTGTTAGTTTTGTCCTATGCAAACTGTTTTTCTGGTTTAGTATCTTAAACTAGTGTTCTCTTTTCTTGGTAAGAGGAAACAGAAGCCTGCCATTCATTCTGCAGACTTAAATATCTCATTATGCCATGCAGTGGTTTGATGTTAAGTCTGGCAGGTCTTTTGTAGGCAAGTGAAAATAAAGGTATGCCTCGTGTTCAACAACACACTAGTGTCAACAGCTTGATGGATATATTTTACATTAGGAAAACCTATTTAACTTAAATAGCTGTCATTTTAAGAAAGAACACAAAATAAGCATGTTTATGCTAAGAACAACTTTTTTACATTTACTGCATCGCCTTAATGATGATTTTCTCAGAGAGATTTGCACCAGTCTGACGCTGAAGAACAAACACAGAAGGAAAACACACCAATAGCATGGCCACTTCACTGAAATCATTATTTCTCAGAATTTCTATTGCTTACTTTTGTTGCTTTACTGGTAACTTCAAGTATCTGTACATCACACTAGGTTGGGTGCTGAACAGAACAATCGTCCTTCTCTACACCCCTTGTACTTTCAACAATAAGTTGGTTTATCTGAAGAGGTACTTCAGAGCAATGTTTATTGTACCAAACCAATGCACCATAATATAATCAAAATCATTTTTCCATCTCCCTGCCTCCCTTGCAGCTCTCCAGTAAGGAAGCTTAATCCTGACAAATTTTACCAACCCTGGAAAAAGCCGTCAACTTTGACACTGCCCAGTTGCTTAAAATAGATGTTAAAACAAGAGCTTGTGAACTGTACAAAGTGTGATTCATGATTTCATAAAACATATACTAAAAGCCACTGAATTTCAGGGGGTTTCATGCCCAATATGGTACAAGTACTTGCGTGGTATTTCCTATTTATTAGAAAAATTAGGATAATTTTCTGTACTAGGTAAGATTCAGACTAAGGTCTGACATAAGCCAATGTCCAGGGTTCTTTTATTCTAAATTACTGAGATTACATATTTAACTTTTGATATTTTTTTCCCCTGCCAACATTGTGTGTGGGCCATATTAGATACTGACCTAAATCCATCTTCCTTCATTTCATTGTAGCATGGCAGATTTTGTGATGGTTCTAATCAGCCTCAGTAGAGCTGCCCACCTCAGTTCCATTAACAAGAAGTCAGTACGTGCGCATTTACATTCTAAGCTACTGATGATTTCTGGATCATGCAAGCAAAGCCCACAGAGATAAAGCAGCTGCGGTGCTTGAAAAGAAATGATATTATCTACCTTGTTTCTTTGTCTTTTATTCAGATAAGAACAATGAAATAGAATTACAACATTAAATAAACCTGGAACTTTAAGCAAACTTATTAAAATGACAGCTGTTCAGCTTCCAGTTTATTTTCTGAGTCTCTCCCCATTCAGTTTTGATTTCAGTTTTGAATTCTGAACAAAGCTGAGAATAATGAGAAGGCCCAAACATTCCAAGATACTTTTTTCCATAAGAATGGTATCAGAAGAACTTCCTTGTGCTAAACAATGCTAACAGGACTGATTGGATCAGATCAGGGATGTGTTTCTATACAAAGTTATAATTTCATTAAAAAAATTATACTCAGATAAGGTTTTTATTATTATTATTTAAATAATAGTACTGTATAATGTGTCTTGAAAAACGATGCAATAAATTTTCAGGGGATAAAACCAACAAATTTCACTCATTTTGTCTAAAGTATAGTCATATACGTATTACAGAGCCAGCTCCAACATCACAGCATTTCCACATAGCATCAAAAGGCACTAACAGAAATAAATTATTTAATGAGTCCCTAGCTGCCAAAAGGCTAAAAGGACAGATGAAGTAATACCACATGAATCACAAAGCAAATACCCACCTCAGAATTTGCTGTTACTATTACTTTAGTTACCAGTCAGTTTGCTAGAACATTAATGGTCCAGTAGCTAACAAAGCAGCAAATTGCTAGTAATGATTGGTTTCTTGGGGATTGTAGCCTAAATAAATCTCAAAAGTTGCATGCTGTTAAGTAACTTACTTTTTTCTTAGGATTGGCATTGAAGTCCAGCGGCAGTCACGTTACCCAGTTTCATCCCCTGAATTCAACCATTAATTCTAATTCCTTGCATACACAGAAAGTACAAAAGTCCCTGATTGTCCTCAAGTGTTCATTTGGAAAAATGTTACTGAAGATCAGTGGAGAGTGGAAAATCTAGTTGCATACTCTTCTTGATGCTCACAATAGAAAGAATATATGCCTGAGCACGGACATGTCTGTTCAGTGTAATTGTGCAGCCCTCAAAAGCACACTGTGAAGTTGTTTGGAAATCCTTTTGTAGAAATTTGCAGTCATCAGGTATTAGTAGGACTGTGTGCTCAGTGTTTTGCTTCCAAAAATCAAGGAGCTTATTAAAATTAACTAAAGCTAGATCAAAAGATAATGGCCACTCTGGGGACCCATAATAATACAAAATTATATCAACACCTAGAATTTCAAATACTGCATTTTGATATTCCTTGTACAAATATCACTCTTCAGTCAGGCTAATTTCTTGATACAGTAAATTGTAAAAAAGAAACATCAATGGCTTGTGCTTTCACAGAGGGACCTTTTCTTTCACATGTCAACAGATAAAACCCATGCAGCAAATCTAAGGCTTCCTCATCTTGTCTTCCTAATGGCACTAGGAGTCCCAGTTCTCTCCTTCATGGATGCCGAAAGGAGTATCACTGAGCACGGCTGGGAACTAATAGAAGGGTAGGGAGCCCTGGTCAAAGTCATCAACATAAGGGATTACACACACATTGCTGCATGGAAACAGGAATGCCAGTTCATAGCTCCTGTGGTAGTCAGATGGGTTTATTTTTCTATTAAAAACACCTCAGCAAAACCAATTACACCATTTCTGCTGAGAAATGGTCCTATAAGGCTTATGGGACAGTAAGTCTGATCTGTACTTTCAGACATGTAGACATCATAGATTTGCTAGCAGTGACTCCTGAGGGGGTCTCATTAAAGGTAATGAGATTCCTAATGAAACAGGGCCATCCCACAAACCCTGGTAGTTACTTCCAGGGAAGGGCTGAAGCATAAATTGATTTATGCTACTTGTTTTATAAATGAAATATGATTTTATTCATGAAGGTCACAGTGTTCAGCAGGCTTCTAGTAGGGTGAACAACAAGTAACATGCCACAAAAAATTAAGTCAAATTCATGAGCAAAAAAAGTGAACTAGAGTCACAAAAAAGGAAATCTACATAAAACACCACTAGTATGAATGAGGATAATCTCAAAAATCTGAGACATGCTGTGTGGTTCTGAACAGGCAGCTGCCAACACCTGTATTTACATGTGAGTAAACTGAGACACACAAAGGTAGCAACTTGCCAGCAGTGCCAAGCTAAGAAACCTGTATATCCCAATGCACAGGTCTCTGATGACTCCTGTTCCTCAAAGAGACATGCAAAGTATGACAATGAATTAAGAAATGAATAATAAAACCTGAAGTGAAAGCCAAAATGTAAAGCCTGAGTCAATTCACAATACTTTTTGGGGGAAAAACAAAAACCACCCACAAAAATCCTCAAAACCAACCAACCAACCCAATTTCCCCTCCAAAAAAACAACCCCACCCAAAAGCCACCCAGAATCACCCAAACTAAACCAAACAAGAAAAATAAACCATAAGCAAGACCCCCAAAATGCCCATAAAATGCAACCAGCTCTATGCAGCCACACAACCAGCTGTACTTAGCCTTAATCTTCTCTGAGACCTGAATTTTCTAAGAGAGTCTTGATTCCTTTCCCACCCCCTTTTTCTCTTTAAGGTAATATTTTACTTCAGTTTTATGTCAAACGTACACCTGTTAAAAACAGCCCAGAAGGGCAATGAGTACCATTCATTTTCCTATCACATATTTCATATATCAAGAAAAATAAAAGGAGTCAAGGTATCACGTCCCCATTCTGCTTTTCTTCCTTAGTTGCTAATCGAATTGGTACTTTTTGAGTGTATCAGAGCAGATAAAACAAAGGGTAAAACTCTTCTCATCACTTACTAGGTTCTCAAGCCAATCCTGGTCACTAATTTGATCTTACCTCTATTTCACAGCTGTAATTTTCAAAACTATTGCTTTTTCACCTCCTCAGGTTTTATCACAATCAGATATAATTCTCATTTTCTGAGAACTGTTTTCTTTCATTATGCTCATCAGAAAAAAGACTGCAGGTTTAGACATCTTCTATAGTTCTTCCTACAATAAGAGTCACAAGATACCTTTAAACAAAATATATGGAGCTATTTGTGCATAGAACAATTACACATAAGAAGAGGTTGTGTGGGTACAGTCATCCAAGAGAGCTCTGCTGTTACCAATATTTATCTTTTTATCGCAGCCTAAGCTCTGTTTTGAGCATTATTTTCAGGTTTTCTTGCAAGCAAGTAAATCTTTAGACATACCACTGACTTACACTTCAAAATCACATCTATATTTTACCCTTAAGAATTCATTGCCACCTGTCTGATTTACAGAAGAGAATGTTAAACCTTACAAAAGTTTGCCTCCAACTCCCTTAATGCATGGAAGACAGGCACTTAAGCTGATCAAACAATGGAGCCTCTTACACCAAGATGGTGATCCTTGCAGGACTGATTCCTAAGCTCCGAACTCTTAAATGCATACAAATGCTACTTCAGCTTTTTATGAACTTAAGTCGCATTATTGTCACAATACAAAAAGATTGGACAGATGTCATCTTACAATTCATTCGTGGGAATGAACACAAAGTACTAGGGAAGAAAACACTGCACAAGGAGTTCACAAAGCCCAATTACAGATTTCTCCTCCTCCTCCTCACTTTCCCCCCAGTCTTTCTACAGTACTAAGGCAGATGAGCCTGTGTGAGCTGGGGCTCCATCCCACCCAGCCCTCAAACGCTGCAGGAGATGTCTGCAATAGGCAATACTGTAAAGCAAGCATTACAACCAGCTCACTACAATTATCACACTAATTATTTCTTAGGACTAATATTAATCTACCGCATAAGATATGGCTGCCTCAGGAAAGTTTAGAAAAGTCTTGATAAAATATGCATGAGTGACTATGAAAATACACTAAATAACTGTCAAAATAACGTTAAATACACTAAGGCATATCTGCTTACTTTCCAGCACAAAAGAAACGTATGGTAATAAGTTTTGGAAAGTAATATAGCCGTGTTGCTAAAAATGCAGAGCAGCTGCTTCGGTTATTATAAAATGGCTAATTTTTACTCATTTGTGACATGGTTTCATAGACGGGTAGCAGCTGCAGTTTCACCCAGCTGCATCCTGATGCACACTTCTAAGCCGTCAGACGAAAGTACAGATTGCTTTACTTCACAGCACTAAGTACTAGTGTCTTTCCAAGAAATACCCTGAAGGTCATTGGCAATTAAATCTCCCCAAGGTCTCTTTCACTTGGGGAATGGTGACAAGCAGACACAAGGTCTCCAGAAGTCAGACACTACATAGAAACAGAGCAAGTAGGAACTGAGCTGCATGAATTAAAGAGTATGTTGAAAGGGCTTCCTACCTGGTACAAGTTGCTACTCCCCCTCACAGCCTGGAACCCTAGACGCTGGCTCTTCTCCTTAATTGCTGAGGTAACACGAATTTCTTTAGTAAGAAGTGGGGGAGAAAAAAAAAATAAATCGACAAAAAAAAGAAAAAAGGTTCTATTGGCTGCTTCCTCCTCCTTAAAAAGGTTACTTCAAATGCCTCTCTCACTCCCTATTTATTTTCTCTCCCTCCCAGAAGAGCAGTTTAGAGGGAGAGTAACGGAGTGTTTATCCTGGCTCTGAGGATGCACGCTTGTGCGATAACTGCCTGCTCCCTGCAGTATAGCCGGCATGATGTGATGTGCATACTAAAGCAGTTTGCATTAGGCAAGGCTTAGCAGATCCAGCTTCCCAGTCTCCACCTTCTATATCACAGAACAAGCTTGCTCGCTCCTTTGAGAATAGTGGGGCTGTAACGACAGGGGTATAGGGTTATATATATATATATATTATATATGACCAGAGCTCTACACTATACCCATTTACTATTTTTTATATATACATATAAATAAATGCATTTTCTTTGAAGACAGTATTTAAGGGTAAGGGTGTATTTATATATCACCTCATCTGTGAAGACATAGAAGCAGCTATAAGTGAAAACACGATATAGTCATGCCAATGTGCAAAAATTCCCTGTTTGCTGTCATATGACAGATGATACTAAAAGCAAAAACTAATGAGACATCTCCAGTTAGGAAACATTTATCTGCTGCCATCTATCAAACAAGCAAAGGCATAAATAAATAAATAAAGCCCTGAAGAACACAGAGGCTTAAATGTCTACAGGCTCCAAGGTAAATGTGTGATATTTATAGTGTACAGTCATGACTGAGCAATGACTACATTACGAACAAGAATTAGCTCTAAAGTGCTACATTTATTATAAATCTGGATAAATATTAGAGAAGAGCTCAAGCTGTAAAGCCCTGATTTGGATTTTGAACACTCTGCAACTCAGGAGTGCCTGAATCTAGGGATTAGGCTCTGGCCTATCTGTCTGTATTAGCACATACTTACCGAAGTACACAAAATAAATAAGGCTGTACATGATTATGTGAAGAATCCCACTGCTCGCCCAGGTGTACACGTGCAGTAGTGAGTGCTAGCACATGAGCTGCTTATACTTGCGTAGTGCTTTAAAACCTGTGATTCAGTTCTTAGTTACAAAGCATTTTTTAAAAAATGGCTCATGTATTGACTCCAGGGGAGGAGCTCAAGACACATCAAAGCTTTGGGGCCCAATTTTTCCCTTATGAATATGCTGTGCCTGAATATGGGCTTGCAGAGCTGATTATTTGTGGCAATAAACTTCATTTTTCATCATGTTCTGAACATACGTTTTTCCTGCATTCTGTTTTAATTTCCATGGGTTTACTTCTCTCCTGCGGGATGAAGGGAAGGTTCAGTCACCACTGCTCTATATCCATGTTGCTGCCTACTTCTCAATGAGCAGTAAGCATAAACCCAGTTAAATAATGAGAATGGATGTAAAAAACATTGAACAACTTGAATGAGTCACTATGAAAACCACCACATAGAATTATGTTTAAAGTTCCTTTAAAGGATATATAGATAGATAGATTTCTAATACTTCTGTACTTTCTGTTTTAAATGCAAGCAATGACTACATGGTCAAATGTATGGCTTTCTGCTCTGGTAGATGGACCTGAGGCACATTGACTGATATGTCCATCTTTCCTTGTGGGAAAAGATGTTCAAAATGTCACTGCTGTTTATAACACCTGTACTGGCCCATCAGCTGATTTCCCACTACCACAGCACATGCACACCTGTTTAAACAAAAAAGAATGGCCTACAAGGTGGGACAGCAAGTAAGGATTCCAAAGTCTCGTTTGAATTCCTGACTTCTCTGAGGAAATCTATAGGCAAATTATATTAAATGTATCTTCCACTGTGGTCTCTCAATTGTGAAATAGGAACAAACAGTTAGTGCAGAAGTGTTGTGAGAATAGAATGTCGTGTTCATTCATGATCATGGGATGTTTAGGTAAAGCAAAGGTGAAAAGCATCTGAAAAAGTTGCAAGGCCGGATGGGGCTTAGAGCAGCCTAGTCTAGGGGAAGGCGTCCCTGCAAATGACAGAGGGGCTGGAACCAGGTGGTCTTGAAGGTGCTTCCCAACCCAAACCATAAAAAGATATACACTTGAAAGAGTGCGCAAAGATACAACCTCCTCCATGCTTTAAAACAGCACATGCAACTGCTATCTCAGAACTTGTACCTTGAAAGCACCCACCTGAGCTTGTTTACTGGCTACTTGTTCAGGGACACTTTGCTACCTTCTTACTGCCCCAGGGCTGACTCCTCTGCTAGTTAAGAACTTCACCTGAACTCAGTATATTCAAAGTACTTTTAGAACCACACATTCTTTGGCTCATATTCAACTTTTCTGGAACTAATTTTTCTCCCTCTATGCTGTTTATTTCCCTGGCATATTTATGAAAGGATCTCAGCTTTAGATGAGTGATTTAAGGGAACCTACCCCATATTTTTTTTCTTATGAGAAATCCTGACGTGCCTAGCAGCCCTTCTTCTAAGTTTAGTGTCAGGTGTTTTCTTTCTTTGGTTGGTTTGGGTTTGGTTTTATACTAAATACAAGTGACCAGGACTGCACATGGTGCTCCAGCAGAGAGCTGAAAAACACTTTGTGCAATTACAATATTAGCATACTTTCCTCTCTATTGGAAATAATTTGCAGTGCTTTGAAAGATTGCATTTGCATTTTTATGGCTCTATCTCTCAGGAAACCATAGTCATCTTATTATCAACTTGTATACCTAAAGCCTTCCCACTGGATGAGTTCTTGCCTTGCGAAGGTTAATGCTAGGATTTCTCATATGCATGGATATGCTTTTCAAACTAGTAAATTTTATTTACCTTTATTCTCAGTTCTTATGGGTCTCTATTTTGGGTATATTTTACTACTCCTTTGTACTGATGACAATGCTTCTTGTCTTTATGCACAGCAGACTTCATCAGCGCATCTACACAAGGACCATTCTTAAAAATATACTTTAAATCAATCTCAAGACTGATTCTTGAGCAGGAATTTCACTAGTGAATTTCTTTCAGTCTATTACTTCCATATATTATCCAAATCTTCTTCAAGCCTGGAAAAAGCAGCTGAATAAAGATTCAGAAAAGCCTATTACAAAATATCTCTGCTCAATAGTCTGCTCCACAGTGTCATATAAAATAATGACCAACTTGAACCTGTACATCCACATAATGAACTCACCTTTCATTTGAATATTTTGACTGACAAATCAGTACCACTGCTTGAGGATAGGCTACAGGCCTGGTTTATAGCTCCATATTAAAAATCTGAAGGATTTAGACATTCACACCATCCATACATTGGAAATTATGCACACATACATAGGTGCAAATAACATCTATTGCTGTGTTACTCACAATAGCAAGTACTGAAGCCTTACCACCTTACAAGGTAGAAGTTGATAAAAGAAGAAGTGTTATTGGCTTGTTTCTTCTCTTTTGCAATGTGTGGCTTTGAAAGCTGTTCAAATATGATGTTTTTAGCACCCTGTCCCTTACAAAGCCTGAGGTTTCTACTGCAAGTATAACAGAAATGGATTCAAAAGTCACTGTGGGCATGTCAGAAACTGGTGAAATTAATTGCAACACTGGACTATTCCTTTATGCAGTTTTTGTTAAAGACCTGACATGTCACTTTGAAGCTATCTATTTAGGTTTTATATCAAGCATATAAGTGGGTGTACATCTGTGTACAATTATTTTCTTTTATTGCCATAGGATTTTCAGTAGAGCACTTCACTATCCACCATCAGCTAAAGAATTCTTGAAAATAATGTATTTTAGATATAATTGCTGCCAGGAGTTACTCAAAAGGCTAGCAACAGGAAAACAAAAAAAAAGAAAGGAACTGCCTGTAGCCAATTTTAATACAACCTGTTATTCTTCCTATCCCATGACAGACGTGAGTTCTGAGTGAAATAGAAGTAACATTTGGCTGGCTAAAAAATCTTTACAGACAACTATGCCAACAGACATTACACATTAACATTGACAATGTCTGATGTTCGCTGTGCAAACATTCTCCTTGTGTTTCAAGTCAGAGCCAAAAGATATTTTATGGCTTACATAAAGTTTAGTGGCAACAGCAGAGGCATACTTTTATGGACAGTAGAGTAAAAGTCCTCCTGTTCCTGAAAAGGCTATTGGGAAACAGCTGGCAGTCACAAGCTATTGAGAAGTACAGATATTGATATAGAGTATAAAATATATCTGTCACACGCACACTTTCCAGGATGGACACAAAGCACTGTACAAATTTCTGGGCATAAATTATGTCTTCCAACAGAACGTTGTCTTGTTCTTTCCAAGTCGACTAATGGTTTTACAGTGTAATCAATTGCCACTGAATAAAATGGAGCTGGTTTTTTGTGGGGGAGAAGGAGCTACTCCAAAAGTCCTGATTCCTTAGAAACACAAAGGTCAACTGCTTACCTAAAAATCCAAAATTGAAAGCTACATAACTGTATAGGTCAGTAGAAACATAAAGATTTTTCTAACGGTATTTTGCGCCTTAAAGAAAAAGCATATATTCAAAATAAGAATAAAGTCCTCAAAAAAAAACAAATTCATGAAAGCTTAGATAAAAAGCTTAGTTTCAAAATAAAAACATGATGTATTGTTCATAGCAGTACTAGTGTTACTATCTGACATAGCTAGACATCAGTCACTGCTTACCAAAATGTGACACATGAGTTTCTAATATTCTGGTGCATCTTTTCCTATTGCTGTTGGCAGATATCACAGGCAGAAAAAGGCTCCATGCCTCTTGGTGTATACCTGTTGCAAATCTTAATGCAGAATGGTAGCATCTCCATTCTGTGATGACAAATTTCATTGACAAAAATTTCAATGCATGATAACCGGAAAAACTTGACATGTCACTGTAAACTGAAAACTGGAAGTGGGGCAAGGACATGAAGCCAGTTGCACTCCCATCCTTGCTGAGAAGTACGAGATGTTGTCAACCAGGACACAACATTCTGGCCCACCAAGATAAGTCTGAGACTGTTTCCATTTCAAGCCCATAACTTCTCTTGCCGTACAGCAGTTCTGTCCCTCAGAAAAAAAGGAAGCAGCAGCAAGACTTCAAGGATACACTAGAGAAATCTGCTTAGCAACTGGCACATGACCAACCAAAAGATTAAAGCGATTCAAAAGAGACGGTAAAAATGCTTCATTTTGTCTCATATTGGGTTTGCTTTTGCAACAGGCATAATATCCAACTTCATTAAATACTGTCTATATTTGAAAATAATGTTCTTGTTCATTACCTGACAGAGATTAAGTAAAAAAGGCTGAAGGCCAAAAAAAAAAATGCTTTGTATGATTAGCTCTGATTTTCTGTTCTACAGAAAGAACATCATTAAAATGAAATTATTATTCACTGTAACCAATATCATTCAGTCCAACTGCTAGAATTAGTGTTTTCTCAAACTCTGTTCTAGAAGAGTGATCCAATCTCCTCCTCTGGATATATTTTTCCCAGGGACATAAAAGAGCGGGGTGCCCATATCCCATAATTTTTGGATGCAAGCCATCGGGAGATGAGTAGAAAATGTTGCACTGAATAAAACTTCTTTGATCAAAATGTTATTTAAACAGCATTGCTTAGCAATTAGATACTCAAAAGAGAAATAATCATGCTGTAGATTAGAGTAGGAAAGGAAGATCTGCAAACTACTTAGGAGAACAATAAGAAGGAGCTAAAACATCAGAACAAGATAGTGCTTATTTTTTTTTCTTCCCAGGAAAGCTAATCTATATTTAATAACAGAGCACCAGGATAGGGGCACTCGTAACAGGATGAGAAATATTATGGTGTTTTTCTTGCTAAGCAGTGAAATATAGCTATTAAATCGTTAAAACCTCTGTACTGCTTAAATATGACAGAAGAAACTTGGTCCCAATGAGATGTTGTGATTATATTACAGCCTTTTAGAATGGCGAATGTGGACAGCAAGATTGGGAACTGCAGTATTTTTCAGTGAAATTTCAGGGCATAACCACAATTGTAGTGAATCAATTTTGACTTCCCAGAAAGATTTATGCAAAGGTGTATAATACAGCGCATTAATCCCCTCACGTGTCCCTGGAGGGGAAGCACACTGCCTATTAAACAACCTTTCTTAAAAAAAGTCTGCTCAGACATGCGTTTGTTCTCCAAAATGAGCAATTTGGATAATAGCAGTATTTTTACTGAAATAAAAATGACAACATCCCCCTATATAACGGTACAGCTGCATATATTTATAATGTGTAGGGGTGGTAAAGGCCCATCGCTTTGCTGTTCTGCGTCAGTCTCCTTGGGACAGTAAGCATGCTGTGGTCAGACCACCAAAATGTTCCTTTAGAGCCTTGCTCTTTGAGGCATGAATAGCTGGGCAAAGCTAAAGCAGATCTAAAACTGTTCAGTGCTGCTCTGGGACTGATGAGCCACAATCAGTCCCTCAATTCCCAAGGCAAAAGAGACAGAGAAAAATAATGTTTTCAAATATTTCAGGAGCACAGAATTTTCTGGGTTGGTTAAATTATTTTTTATACCAGCTTGCATCCTTCAAAATGAAGTATCTTCCCAATATGAAAGACCCAAAAAAACACCACCAAAAAAAAATAATCCACAACACAAAATCCTGCAAGGGTTTTATTGCTCTCTGTATACATCAGTGATGAGAAGAGAGGATAGAATCTCTGTAACCTACGGAGCATGCAGACAGTGTGCCAACTTTCCTCTTGTGCATCTGCTCAGCCAAAGTACAGCCAAGAGATATTAGCAGGGTTTTTTTCCTGAAGAAAGGAACAGCAGCAGTCAAGTCCCAGAATCACTGCAAAATGGTTGCAAAGCTCTGTTTTGTCAGGTGATTAATAGGCAGTGTTGGTAAAATTTCAATGTTAATTACCTGCAGGCTGTTTACACAGATCAGAAGCACTCTTCAGACAGTCTTAGCGTCATCACTTCTGCATATTCTCAAAACATATCTTTACAATCTGTTTGGATTTCCTGTCTTCAGACATTGAAAATACAACAAATACCATTTCCACTCTAATTGTATAGACCCTGACAGCCTTCAGCAGCTCATAGTCTGCTAATTCCTTTAATAACCTTATTTCTCAGTATCGTGTTATAGTTTATGACTTCCTTTTTAAATCAAGTTGTATCACCCCAGAGGAAACAAAGCATCTCTTAGCACTGTAGTGAAAACAGCACAGCTGGAGAAAACTAGTATCTAATCACGAGGCATTATTACTTTTCCAGCAATTGTACCACCAGTGGCTCTACAGAGCTTTGCTAAAGCATCAGGCTCCTTTTTTTATGTTCTTTTAATTAACTCAACTTTTACTTCATTTTTAATAAGTGTGTCAAAAATATTTATGAAATTGATTATGTTTGGACGTGCTTTTTGGACAAGGCTCTCGGACTAGCTCCAAAATCTTGATTTATTTTTTTTTTGAAAGGCAGAGGACATATTTCTGCATTTCCTGTCATTTTGTCAAAGGTATTGTATCTTCATGAGCAACGGGCTGAAAACTGCAGGTTAGAAGACCAGGGGGTTGGAACTAGATGATCTTAAGGTCCTTTCCAACCCTAAATATTCTATGATTCTATGACTGAGTCGTGAAAACTTAAATTTTCAACTTAAAAGAAAGTTCACTTTTGACACCCCATGCCAAAATTGCATTCTGAAATCTTATAGCAGAACAAGCTCAAGGCTGAAGTACAGCACATACTAGACTCTATTGCAGAGCAAACCCAGGCACCAAACAAAAGCTGATAATAACAGTTCAGCTGATGAAAGCAATAGGATGGTTCAAATTCATGTGGAATTGTGCTAAAAGTCTGTGTAAAACCAGAGGATGAAATTCTGATTCAGCCCAGAAAGCTCCTCAGGTCTCATCTGGTAGACTCTAAATGAATGCTCTCACAAAGTCTTCCATTTCAATGACTTAGGAATGGGGTGAGGGTGGGGAAAAACAAAATTAAGGAATTTAAGGAAAATTGTTTAAAGAATTTAAGGAAATTATTATCCTTCTAAAAAGACAGAGAGGAAGACTCCCTGATGTTTTACTCCTGTGGACTTGTGCTGTTAGCAATTGCAAGCAATTTCTAGCCACTTTACTGCATATTGCACTGCACATGGTAGTAGGAGAAACTATTTTAATTCAGTGATGAGACAACATGGCTAATTTTTATTCTGAATGGTTATTTCAGGTTCCTCCCCATGTAATATTAGGGTGCCCTTGTGAGAAAGTCTTGACTCAATGACCTTTGCAAACATGAGAATTTATAACTCTGATATTGTAGAACTCATTCAGTAATACCCATGTAACTTCTCTACATCCAGTAATGTCAAAGTAGGTCATAAAACATTAATAGACGAAAGAGAAAATTAAATTATACTTAAAACTTAATTCAATATGCCTGGTATCCCAAGTATTTTATTCTTAATACTACTGGTCGATTTAAACTGTCCCTTGTTATCTCTTGTCTTTTCACCTTGGTTGCCAATTTGAACCTCAAAATGAAGATCTAAGACCCAAGTAATCCAAAACTTGTCAGACAAGCTTTACAAATTTTAGATTTTTTTAATGATTTTTTTTAAACTAAATATCTGCTCCTCACTCTAAATGAGGGATGTTTCTACCTTCCTCACTTGTAAAAAGATGCAAAAATATGTTTAGGGGTTTAGCCAGTTCTTTCTTCTGTAGAAACATAGTAACTCAGATACTCAGAAGACATTGTCCCCATGTACTTTAGAATTAGCAGAATGGGAAGTTTGTTTAAGCATATTGGGTTTAGCATTACTGGGTTTTCTCTTGTGGCTCTCCTACATGAAGCCCTCAGAATCATCATAGAATTAATACTTGAGAAAATTCTATTTGACTTTATTGAAAAGAAAAATTTAATCAATTAATCCAAATCAGCTCATCCGTTCCTTGTTTTCATTTCAGAACAAAATGAAAACAAATTCTCACGGGTAAAGAAGTATTATCCATACAGGAGAATTGTACGAGATGATTCAGCAGGAGGGAGACTGACAGTAGCAGACACCTCATGCACTCTTTCAGAAACCCAGCATAGCTAAAAATAATTTAACTTTTCTTTGTTTAAGTGAGCACAGCTTTTTGGTTGTTGGTTTTTAAATGGGATTAAGATTATTGTGGCCCAAGAGATAGAGTGTAAACTAATGAAAAGGCATCACATGAACCACTAGTATTGGGAATAACAACAGAATAGCCTGTTTGACTACTAAGATAATTCAGCTCCTTTTCTTCACCACAGATTTACCAGTATTACTCACAGAAAAGTCTGGAGAATGGACTTGGTATCTGTCACCACAGCCTAATGGTCAGAATATTCAGGTCATTATTGCCCAATTGAATTGGCAATTTGTAGCAATTCACAAATAAGAGATGTCACGTACGTTAAATATACTCTCAGAAGCAGATCTACTTTAGTTACAGCTGAACCCCTTTTCCATTTTATTACACAATGGCCAACCACTTAGACAAAGAACAGAGATCCAAAACTGTACTGTGTTGTGCACAAAAAAAAATAGCATATCACACGCTTCCATATCATAACTGAGAAACACATCACAACATAGGAAACAAAGAAACCTTTTTAATGTCCTTCTGCCCCTATGCAGATACAGGGGCAACTATGTTTAGAGCACAACAACAGATGCATAGACCTAAAGCCAAGACCTATGAAGCCTTATGGTTGGGTTGAGACCAACAATAATGGTCTCTGTTTATGCCTTTTAGCAATAACAGGACCTCTAGGTACAGCTCTTTGTCCTCCCTTCATTTTTGAGTCCAAGCACCACCTGACCCCTTGCACTCCAGTGCACACAGTTCTTGGGCCTTTCCTAACAATAGCGCTATTAATGAGTCTGTTATTTTGAGGTCAAGGTAGTAGGGCAGCACTGGAATAACTACCTAGCCTGTCACTTCTTTCCAGAGGACTTATGCAACTGTGTTTCTTGTTGCCGTCAATACATTTGTGATTTGTACCAGAACATTTTATTAATTTTGAATGCATATATGTATGTATATATATATATAGATGTAGTTTTGAAAGTCACCATCCCCAGAGAATTAGAAGATAGTAAATAGTCTGTGAACTTTCAAACAGAATACTGAATTCACTTTGTCTTCGTGTGCTTGGTTTCTATAAGCCTCTGGCAAAGGAAGATGTTAGCAGAAAGTACTGAAACAGTAAACACAGGTACTACAATGGAAAAAAAAACAAAGCCACTAACAAAACCCCACAACTGCATAGAAGGGACGATAAAGGAAATAAGTGTTCAGCCATAATGTAAAAATATAGGACCTGGTTAAACCCTCCCCTCAGTTAAAAGAAATAATATCTTCATCAAAACAAAAACTGAAGAGATAAAAAAACTGGACAGGTCAGCTGGCCCAACAGAAGATATGGGACATAACAATCCAGCTCTTTTGCTCTATGCCATGAATGACACCATCAGGCATTCTTTCAGACACCTTTCATCCTCTCCTTTGCCCCTGCCTACCACAGCATACTTTGTGATTTTCCCACATACCAAGCAATAGTTCATACCTCAGAATCCCAACCAAGCTTTACAGAATGCCCGGAAGGCATTTCTCAGTGGGTCAGAGGAAACAACAAGCTACCCAGGAAAAGTACATTTCTCCCTGCTGCAGGAGATCAGGCTAGCAATGCCTGCCAATAACTTGGAAGTAATGATTCTAAACAATTGACACTTGCTATTTCTGCTCTTAATTCAGTAAAATGGTGTTTATCCCTTCTTTATTGTTAGCATGCAAATGCTGTCTCCATTTCCTCAAATGGCCATATAATACTGTAAGACTGTACATTAATGCCAATTGAAAGTGTATGAACTAATGCAAAATAAACTGATTTGTCCACTCAGTGTAATATGCCATGTTACAGGCCTCATATACAATGAACAGATTACACTGTTATTATGACATTTTTTCTACCATAACATAGTGGGGGCTTCTCTCATAAGACTCTTTGGAATATACAAAATTCATATGTACAGAGAGAATTTACAAAAGGCAAACATTGATTTTGAAATCTGCCTACTTTTTATTCAAGTTGCATAGAGAAATGCTGCATAACTAAACTTAGAGGCAGTCCCAAAGTAAGTCTTTTGTCTGCAGCCTGAAATTGCGTGCATAAAAGCTTCAGCAATAGCATATCCTGCAAACGAGTATCTACCATTAAAGCAAGTTACTGTGGAAACCAGGTGTGCTTAGCAAAGACCTAGAATTTTTTGTCCTTTCTTGCTAGGTGTGCGGCAATTATTGAGATACCAACAAATCTCCCTTTTTTCCATACCAACACACACACAAGCGACACAAAACCTCTGTGATATTATGCAGAGAACACATCACAATGCATATTCCATTTGGATTCACTTCAATGAACCATACGTACTTCAAACCTGGATAACTTAAAATATTCCCATCAGATTTCCAAATTATATCAATATAACAAAACTGGAAAAAAAAGTAAAGAAAAAAGAGGCTATTTAAATAATAGAATTTCATTAATTTGTTCATTTAAGTGCTTATTTCCTTCCACATCTGACATCAGCTGTGCAGAAAATGTCTCTGAGTTTGTCTAAGAGAAATTGCGAATGCTTCACAAGAGCTGCATCTTTCCTTCCTGGATATGGGATGAGAAAGTTGGGGCTGTTCAGCCTGGAGAAGAGAAGGCTGTGTGGAAACCACATAGCAGCATTCCAGTATCTGAAGGGGGCCTATAGGGATGCTGGGGAGGGACTGTACCGAGAGGACAAGGGGTAATCGGTTCAAACTTAAACAGGGGAAGTTTAGATTGGATATGAGGAGGAAATTCCTTACTGTAAGGGTGGTGAGGCACTGGAATGGGCCCAGGGAAGTTGTGAGTGCTCCACTGCTGGCGGTGTTCAAGGCCAGGTTGGGCAGAGCCTTGGGTGGCATGGTTTAGTGTGAAGTGTCCCTGACCACGGCAGGGGTGTTGGAACTGGATGATCTTGAGGTCCTTTCCAACCCTAAATGTTCTATGATTCTATGCACTGTACCAACTTATTTATTCGCACTTGAATAATGTCTAGAGCTACAGCCATGGGATCCTAAGTTGGCTGTCCCTGCTGTCAAATAAACCAGTAACAGCAACATAAAAAGAGAGCTTCTTTCCTCAAGAGAACTCATACAACAGACCACATGTGGAGATAGAAAAAAAAATCACCAAAGGGAGCACAAAAGCTCTCAGAACACACTTCTCAGCAGGGGAGACAACACTGATACTAAATCACCCACTGCCTCCTTGTCAAGTTTCTGCAGGCTTTCTAGCGATCTCAAGAAGGGCTCTGAAGCAGGATGCTTGCAGATGTTTACAAAGAGCTGCTATTACGTGAGCAGAGCAACAAGGGAATAAATGTGGCAGGCATGTTTTGGAGCATGCAGAGGCGTATACAGGAGTGCAGGATAAGCCTCTTTTTGTAAGCCCGGGTTTGAGTTCACAGTTAATCAAGAGCAATATCTTGGGATCTTGCAAGAATTGAAAGTTAACAGATCATAGAACGGTTTGGGTTGGAAAGGACCTGAAGATCATCTAGTTTAAACCCACCTGCCATAGGAAGGGATGCCTCACATTAAAACATGTCACCAAAGGCTCTGCCTAACCTTTCCTTTACCACTGACAGGGATGGAGCATTTACTACTTCTTATGGCAATAAATGAAATTAATTATACCAACAATTACTGGAATTGCAGTGGCTTTAATTATAAATGCCCTGTTTCTTTAGAGGGGAAAAGAAACATGAAGGAAAAAGGAAAAGGATTTAACAGGTGACTACATGATGAGTAGCTCTACTGATTCAAGATCGTGCAAATAGAATGTTTCTGCCAGTTTCTCCCACCCAGATTTAGGAAGCAAGATTCATTAGCAAAACCTCTAGATAATCCATCAGCTATTGCAAACCAAGAACCATAAGAGCTGGATTTGTGCATATGTCAGGAGAGGGGGAAATGGGCCTGGTCAGAATAATCAATATTAGTAAGAGTTTTGTTCATTCTAAGATTCATCCCTTTCATGCTACCTAAGTGGCTCAGACTGCCGGTAGAGAATGTCCTATTAACAAAAGCAATACAGCATTTGCATTGAGTCTTCATCTAACACCATGAGGTCGGACATGCACCAGTATGAAGGCTCTCTCCAGCCTTATCTCCTGTCCATCCCAGCCACGGAGAACTGCCTTTGAACTTACATGGAGGACATAGCAAGGACCAAGTCCTTGCACATCCTGGAAAGCCTGGTGGTGCCTGCCCAAATGCAGCAAGTCTGAGTCATAGCTGTGCCACCATCAGAGCCTGAAGCTAATTTGCCACTGCTTCAGACCATCTGGAACTGCATGCTTGCATGATTTCATGATCCCTCCTCACCACGTGTTTTTTTTCTCTGTGAAATTCCTAGCAGCTTAAGACCATGCAAAATGATGTTCATGAGATGAAGAAGCTACTAGAAGTCTTTGTAAGCTTTCAAAGGAGGAAACAAGGAAAATGGGAAATGCATTGCAAAGTCTGAACAGGGGTCTGTTACCATCTTCAGTCTAGCTGTAGTCACTGTGTCAAAAGGCTTCTCTTCCTAACTGCAAAGAGTGGATGCCCAGAAATGTGGTGGTTCCTCTTGGTCATTAACTGACACAAACATGGATGCTGCATGTGCTGCACACATCTACAGTATACTAACCATTGGCCCAGTGCTAGTTTGTGCATTCGTACCACATTTCTTCAGTAACATAGCAACAATTTATGGCCAGCTATGAAAAAACATGGCTAGTGGATTTTGGTGTAATTACTTCAGCTTACAACTTCATTGTTACGTGTCTGAGAGGTAGTTAAATGGTAATGGCACTCTTCCTTTCAATTCTTGACTTAAGAGATCAGTCCTCCCTTAATAGAATGTGGGGGTGAGGTATTAAAAAACTAAAATAAAATAAGATAACAGAGAACTCAGTAAAGTAAAGAACTCAGGAAACCAAGCACAGCACTACATTTATAGCTAGAGGACTCTACAATCAGCTCAAATTCCAGAGTAATAAAAAAACTAGTCAGTGTTTCATTCTTTAATTTCTTTAAAAGTCATTTAGAACTGCTTTATACAAAATCCCAATTTTAACCCTGTGTGAAGTTAATGCTGTTGACCTATAGCTAGGATTTATCCTGTCAGCTTTTGCTATACTAGTTGCTTTCCATGTGTATTACTTCCCCAAACTGCAAATACCTCTTTACACTTAAGAAATGGCTCCTGGCAGTTGTCCAGCTTATTTCTATGTCTATGCTGCATCAAAGCTCATTTACCCTGAAAACGTCAATAAATGTTACCAGGATCTCTGCTGTAATTCTTAGAGGACACGCTAGAAGATTTTATTTTTAAGTAATATGAGTAGCTACTTTTTCTCATTGCAATAATTTACATATTTTCCATTGAGGGAGTAAGCAAAAAAAGATCCAGGGTAGGAAAATACATTAAAAGTGGAATTTTAGGTGTATTTTATAATGAGAGTCCTTGGTTTTCTACATGCATTCTCCATACTGAATTCTGAAAACACTTGCCTTCTTTGGGTTGTTCACCAGCCACATTATAGGTTCTTTATAGTTCTACAAATCATTTTGTCCTCTGAGTGCTTCAGCAGGAAAAGGCTGAATATGATACTAGCACAGTTTAGTGGAAAAAATTAAAAGCAATTAAAAAAGGAGAATAAGTAAAAAATAGTAAAATGGAATAATACAGGCCCAGTGAAAAGCACCATACAAAGGCAGTTTTACAAGGGAACATTAAGCATTCGGTGAGGGTTAGTTTGCACTGCTAATGCATGATGGGTTTCGCAAGCACATCTGACCAAACCACAGCAATCTTGGAGACATCCCAATGAGCCTTCTAACACTCGCGTTGGGAGTGCAGGGAGGCGATGATGGGTAGCTCTGAAGCACACAGTGTGGCACACCACCACAAATGAGCAGCCCATCTGCTACAAGAAAAACAAACTGCAAGGGACATGGCTGCTGGAAATCCCTAGTGCATTCTTCCCAAAGCACAGCCATGCAACCAATTATATACTTTAGTTGTAAAATTTAGAGATAAACATGTTTCTTCCTCTATTTCTATTACAGGTGAACTACAAGGGAGCAGCAGCTGTGAGGGAGCAGAGCAGAAACTCTCCAGGAATAGCTTGGGCTCCACAGGAAGCACTTAGTGCTGCTGAGGCTTCAGAAATGTTAACAAATGAGTTGTTCTCTGATTTTAGATACTGACAGAACCAGCTTTTTAATAGCCAGACTGATATGAACAGTATCGCATGTGAATATGCATTAAAACATGTTGTATTTTCAATTTTTAGCTCTTCAGTTATCACTGGGCTAATTATAGAAAAGCTTCTAAAGCTTCACGTTAACTCTGCAGATCCTCTGTTTCTGCACCATCCAAAGCCTAGTGAAAATCTTGGAAACCCAAACAAAAATCCTTGTGTAAAAGGTGCTATCATTGTGCAGGTTACTGACACATCGTAACAGCCAACTTAATTTCTATGTGAGGTATATACTGCATAAGATCCTGAGTCAAACCACATGCTTTGATAACATCATTTTAAACTGAGACAAAACTGACATCCAAACTCAGACATTGATCCACAAACCAACAGGATTGCCCAGTGGTGTAAAAAGCCTTAGAAAATTGCCATATCCAGAACAAGATACCTGCCTAGGGCTAACCATTAATTTGAACTATTAAGTACCATAACTGTGGCGGCTACAGGGGGGCTTCTCATCTTGGATGAGAAATCTGCCCCCAAGGGTATACTGGATGCTGAAATCTGTGCACAAACATACCTGTACAAATGCAACATCTGAATGGGATGAGGGGACATTTTTATGATTCAAAGACACCAAAAGTCCTGGACTGGGAATTTATAAATAAATAATGGCTTAATATATGGGGTTTAAATATTCTGGTCTGAAACATTTTTTCTTCTTTGAGAACAAATGTGGCTATAAATCCTACAGAGGCTAATATTGCATACTCCACAGCTGAAGATTTCCACAAATCCCAAAGGCCATGACATCCGCCAGATCATAAATAAAGAACAGGACATTCTGCAATATGTGCATTTTCAACAGAGCGGGACTGAAATTCACTGTGCACATGTGCTGAAGGGTGGAGGAGGGAGGGAAGAGGGTTGATTAGTAGTTGAGTTTTTTTAATTCAAAAAGAAACTAACTTTCCAAGCATTTAAAATACAAGTTTTCAATGTTAATATTTGTTCTCCTAGATTTACATTTTCCTAGGTATTTAAACCTTGTTTTAACCTGTCTCTCCATTGAGACCAAACTCTCATCTGTATTCCTCCCTAGGAGAAATATTCCGCTTAAATGGACTTTCTGTAGCTTTTCCCCAGCAGTAGGCAAATACTACTGCTTCCAACGCCAGCACACAGGGGCAGCCTGGTGCTACTGCTCTTGTTACTCAAACACAACAAGCTCAGTTCATCACCTCCCTTTCACACCATTCAACAGCTACCTATGAGGAGCTTGCAGGCAACAAGTGATAAGAATGAAAGTGCTTCCATCACATACACAGACTCCAATTTAAAACTAGATGTATCTGCAGATATGAAAAATGTGGGAAGCCCAGAGCTTTGGATTTCTGGACACCTCACCCTAAACCCATCAATTTAAAAAACTAATAAAATTCATAGAAGCGTCTAATTATCTAGAGAACTTATTCAGTTATAAAACAAGATGAAGAAAAATGGCCAAAGCAAGACGGGTGTCTTGTATTTACTGATTCATTTAATACTGCTTCTTGTATGCACTAAATTAATATTTTCCTTGTGAAGATAGCTGTAATATTTATTCAGGATGTCAGGGAATGCAATAATTACTTAAAAGCAGTAGTGAAAGCCTTGCCAGGTTTCAGGAGGGTTTTATTTACTATCCACAAGTTCCAAGTATATGTGCATATATCCACACACATATTCAGTGTGTAAACATATATATCTCATATGTTTTTATACATATATGCTTACCTCTCTGTTTATATATCTATACACTTATAAAAATGTATGCGTATATAAAAAAAATGTAGTTTTGGTATGATCTTGTGGTTTATCAAATATGTAAGAGAAGTTAATTTGTGATTAGGAGAAGCCAGATAATGTCAAACTTTTCATACTGAGGTCATGATTAATGTTTATCTTCTGCAGTCCCAGAGGGGGGAAGAAATAGTCTGTTTCATCAGGGTTTTCAATAAATTGTTAATTAAAGTTACAGCTTTGGAAAGTTCTTTTGCTGCCTGAAAAAGCAGTATTGGCCAAATCTATTCTCAGAGGCATTGGGACTGAATCATTGCCAGATCCTGCCTCTTCCTTAAAAAAGAATTTGCGAGTGCTGGATTACTACAGTTTCCATTGCACAGCAACTGGAGCTGTGATTTCTCAGTATCATTAAAAAACCCAATCAGAATGTGTTTGTTTCACTATTGATGAAGATTTAGGTTCTTCCAGTTCATTAGATTTATACGAAGGAAGTTTTAAAGGAAGTTGATGCAAAGGCAAATTGTAAACCCCAGCAGTTTCAGTTATCTTCTTTGACTGGTCTTTTTGATTATTTGGATCTTGCCTATTCTTTAACCTCATATTAGAGCCACAGCAACTTAAAATATCAAAAGACCATGTATGGGAGTACTACATTTATATTAAAAATAGCAAAGTGCCTGAAGCATATATCACACCTCAGCTCATTCAGAAGTCAGGTTTTATATTTAAAAAGCACTAGCAAGAATTCCTCTTATTAAATACAGGGGCTTTTATCCCCCCCAAAACAAAAATTACCCACCCAGAAACATACTGCAATTCTCTGCCTGGAAACCCACATTTTAGTTCAGTGTGAATCATTTCGATGTCCTTCAGAAGACAGTCAAATTTCTGAAGAACTTATTTTACTAAAGAGCAAATCCTAAACAGATAGGGAAATCGGTTGAGCAAAAATAAATACGCACTTTATCATTAGCAAGCCACCAGACAGGTAACACCAAGGCAATTTGGAGACAAAAGGAGATAGATTTATCTCCTGCAAAAGCCACATGTGTTATTGAAACCTCAAACTTATGAGCTGCAGTCAGCATCTCAGAGGTCTTTTAGGTGTTTAGCCAGGAAAAGATCAGCTGGCGTAGGCTGTGTCTTTAATTGTGCTTAGGCAGAGAGTGCCTGTAATATTGGATGTGAAATCTACTGGAAAAAAAGGGGTTATCGAGGGAAAAAAAAGTAATCTCGGTAAGGAAAACCTGAGGATGGGATTTCCAGCAGTGTTTCCACTGCTGCTGGCTGAAGTCTTGATGTAAAGAGGCAAGAGTGTCTAAAAGGGACAGTTCAAACTTCTGGAAATGGCATTAAAAGGAGTGGGTTTTCTCCGGACAGTAGGGCTGTTTGAATTACCTTCTCAATTATCTGAGTGTTGCTGCTTCTCTGTGTTTAGAAACTCAAGGACAGTCTAATGCTAACTATGCACACAACAAAAAAAGGCACCAGCACTTAGGTACCGCATTACCATATATTTAAAGTGGTAAATAAGTTATTTAGACCTGTTTTGGATTTCTGCTGCCTTATATTCTCCAAGGCAAATATCAGTATTTTTCTACTTGGATTGGGTATTGAGAGATTTAAATTCAAAGATAGGTTTCTCATAAAGTGGTAAAAGACATCATTTGATCTCGATACAGGTATCTAATCTAATTCAATCACCCTAAAAACTAAAGATACAATACAATGCAGCTAACAATGAAACATCTAGTGCTATTTCAACATGTGGGTACTTGTTTTTATGAAAGAGGCAGTCCTCCATGAACTGCTCCAGCTCAGGCTCCTCTCTCCATAGGGCCACATGGCCTGTCAGGAGATTGCTCCAGCACAGGCTTCCCATGGGGTCACAGCCTCCTTCGGGCATCCTCCTGCTCTGGTGTTGAGGTCCCTCCTATGGGAGACCTCCACAAACCCATCCAACATGAGTCCTTCCCATGGGCTGCACTTCATGAACTTCAGCCTCTCCATGATCTGCACCATCGGCTGCCGAGGAACCTGGTCTTCCTGGAACAGCCCCTTCCTCCTTCTCCACTGACCTTGGTGTCTGCAGAGCAGACATATTCTCACTCCTCACTCTGACTGCTGTTGAGCCACAGGCTTTTTTTCCCCCCTCCCTAAACACTTAATCACAGAGGTGCTACCAGCATTGCTGATGGGCTCAGCCTTGGCCAGTGGTGGCTCCATCTTAGAGCCATCTGGCATTGGCTTTATGGGACATGGGGGAATCTTCTAGCTTTTTCTCACAGAAACCACTCCTGTAGCCCCTTACTTCCCCCTCTACCAATGCAGTGTTACTGCTTTATTTCCAGATAAGACCAAGTTAAAAGTAGGTGCAAAGACTGAACTCCATGTCTTGCTTTGCATCTCTATTACAAACAACTCAATTATCTTTGATATTTCTGGGCACATTTTCATTTTGAGGCCTTTTAAGAGCTTTAGCTCTGAACATGACTACCAAATTTAACCAATTTCATTTTTCTTTTTCATTAAGAGGTAATATTTGACATGTGTTGACAACATAAAGCTTACTAACTACAGTACAGTGATTTGTCTTGGACCATAATGCTTGTCACAAAAACCTATTAACACTGCTATCTGTGAGTCAATTCCTCAGGTTGCTAAGAAGGACGACAACAACTCGGAAATTAAATCACAACCAGATATTCTAAACAAATAGTTTCAGGATACAATACATTCGTCAAAAAATAACTAAGTGCAATGGAACCAATTACTGAAAATCCTAAGGATACATTTTAAAAAGGCAGTAAAAACTGAAGGGACAAACAAACTGAATTTTGCTAGAGGTTATTCCCTATGAAAATATGAATAGTCAGTATTTTTCAAGTGTGCTGCATCTTGTTTCTCATCCATGAATAAGGCATATGGCTTTTGCCCAGGGTTTGTGCCAAACACTGCTTGCAGCTGAGCCAGATGGGGATATACACCTCTCCACCCTGCTTGAAGACTGCTACAACCTGTCATTCTTGTGAGTGCCACAGGCTTCATGCACTTGCCCCTTGAATTAAAATGTGAAAACAAAACAGGAGATTATCTGCCATGCCAACAGCATAGAAGATTATTGTGGAAAATGTATATGGGCCTGTTTAAAAACTCAAGGTACAGTATTTAAATCCTCCATTAAGCGCTGTGTCTGGTTCTGGGACAGCTTCCCTGATGTGCTGAGAGGCTGCTGCTTCTCTGTCTGCTTTGGTTTGTTGGGCTTTTTTTCTGCGGTTTTGGGGGGTATTGTTTAGTTTTTGGTTTATTTATTTCTTACTTATTGTAGTTTGCAATCAATGAGAGGAAATAAAAGATACTATTCATAAAACTATCATTCAGTATCGTTCTTGTAAGTGATAATCACTTCATTAAAAACAGAGTATGAGAATTGGTACTGAAATCAGTGATTTCGCAGTGTATGGGAACAGCTAGAGCCTTGCTGAAGCAGCTCACCTCAATCAAGTCTTCCTGGATGTACCCAGCAATCACACAGAAATCTGAAACCAAAGGAATCAATATAAAGTTGAAGCTGCAGTTCATTCCTGGAGTTGATTCCTTTTTATTCTTTCCACTTCCAACATGTTATAATAGTAATGAATGCTAATGCAGTATCACTCCTTGATGGGATATTTTTTTCCTAATGATACAGAGCACTTTAAAGGACATTTTTCCCCCTCCACCAAGTGTAATGGTATTTTAATTATGTAGCTCTAAATGCTCAAGAACTTTAATGAGGAATTTGATAGACCTAATTGAATGAGATGCAGCCAAATATAAAAAATTAAATAGATGTTCCACACACTTTACAATTCCTGGCAAAAGTGTCTGAAAAATGTGTTGACCCGTTTACACACCATCCTGGGCATTTCACTTCACTGCTTCACATTCTACATCGACAAACCGAAATAGCAAAGAAAAAGAGAATATTAATTTGCAGCTGCAATGTCACCATTTTCATCTAAGCATTAATAGTACAGAAGCAAGAATTGTGCATGTTGGGGTGAGGAGTTCCATTAAAGAACAAGATAGGTATAAAGAGAACAGAGTCTTAGTTAACTCACTTGAACAACTGAGGTCAAATCTCGGGGAGAAAACTACAAATTCAGAAAAGACCAAGAGCTTTCCCCCCACTTCAGGACTCTTACTGGGTACTTAGTAGAATACAAGCCTTTATGGAGGCTTAAAGTTACCCTTCTCTTTTAAGCAGCTCCATAATGTGATAAGAACTTAAGCCACTATAACTACAACAGAACAAACCTATGAAAGAGAAGTTGGGATCAGAATTTCTGAAAATCTTGCGTTGCATATTTGCGCCCAGAAAACCCCCCAGCTTCTGAAAGCTGGTTTTAAACCATTTAACTCAGACTGCAGACAGCAAAAGCACAAAGTCCTTTAAAGCATTCTTCACATCTGTGGCTTAGTCCCTGCCACAGGAATAGAGTGCCAGTCTCCCCAGCAATCCAACACAGTCCTCTGCTGTCAGTTTAAGATAGAAATTTATTGCATCTTACCAACAGAGCTTCTCTGATCATAAAAGAATTACTATTAAATGACTGTAAAGCCATTCTTACCATTTAATATTCCTCATTATGCATTATTACAACAATGCACTTAATTGATATTTATTACTTACTAAGTATGAATCTTTACCTATATATTTGTAAAGTTACCCTTTCATTCTAAATCTTTGTGCTCCATGGCACAAACTGAAGGTCTTCTGTTTATTTAGATATGCTCATTTATCCATGTGCAAACATTGGCTCACCTTCAATCAATTCACCTCCTAAGGAGAGATATTGCTTATTCAAGTTCACTACCTTTTCAGATTTCTTCCAATGAAGCCCCATTAGCTTAAAAAAAGGCACTGCAAAATATGGGACAATTTTGCCATCCTGAAACTACCTCGGCACAATGGGCAGCAGGGTGTCATGTAAGCCAGGCTCAATTGATAAAAGGTGCCAGAGTTTTTCTGATTTTGATGGAGAAGGTGAAGATTGAGGACACAGGTCTTCTGGAATAGAAGGTCTCTCCATGAGCATATCACTTAGGAAGCCCAGCAGCCCTGTGTGCAGGAAACTCCAGCCTTCATCCAGTGTGCATGTCTGAGTTTCTCACTTCTCATTGTGTTTCTGTTGCCAGAACACAGCAGCCTGTGGACTTCTGCACCTCCATCAGGTTAGTCTGATATTAGCAACTATATTCAGCAGTTCTGGGAAGGGATGGGTCAATCAAATGGAGGATTAGGGGAGCAGGATGGGGAAAGACTCCTACACCTCAATACGAAAGCTTTCTACATATGGCACCAGGATATACCACAAACTGTTGCCCACCACCTTTCATCTGCTGCCAGATGCAAGCCCACACAGTTCCCACAATCACTTCATTAGACTTAATGCTTTCTAGAATAAGTAGCTGAGTGAATACGGGCAACTTGCTAGGTTATCATTCAAACACTAATAATAATAATGATAATAAGACATAATAATTTTAACATCCTCAACACCTATGTTGTGTCAGACAGGGCACTGGAAAGCAACCAGAGGCAGCTGCTGGAGAGTCAGGAAATCAAATTTTAACGGATGAGTATGGAATAACTCACTTTCTGGGGAAGAATTCTGTCTAATTTGCAGGTACGAAGAGGGCTGGCAATAGCCAGAACTATGAACATTACACTATCATGCCTGTGGACATTCAATAGCCATATAAATATCTGGTCAATGCACTCCATTAAGATCTTACTATTTTGTGGCAATGAGTTCTATAGATTAATTCTGTGTTTAGTGGAAAACAGATACAATTAATTTGTAACCTAACAATGTGAATCAAGTTGCTTTTGCTGGCACTAAATTTAACCTGCTTACTAATTTGTTTGCATCTTCTGCGTTACATTTGTTTATAAACTGTCCAGAAAACCACTAGCATTACCTAAATAATTGTACTGCTAAAGATAATTAGTTCTACACAGGGTCATACTGCTAAGTTAACGGAGCAGTAAATATGATATCAACAGATGAAGGAAAAAGACAAAAAGAAATTATACTTTCAGGCTTTAAATATTATTAGATGGCCTGAAGTAGTACTTTGCATTTTTTAATGTGTCATGATTTCAGTTTTCTGCAGCTGGTTGGTAGACAGTACAGGTTTCATATTGTCAAAACTATTTGATGGTTCATGTAAAAACAGGATGACCAAGTTGAAACACTGTGGAATGACAGCTCACCAGCATAATTTGAAGAAGAAACGTTATGTGCATTTGTCTTCATATACTTAACTAATCTCAGCTAACACAAACCACAGTGTCAGATATCTAACACCTTAGGCACTCCTAGCCTTGGTACAGATGTAAATCCAGGAATCATCTACTGAGGTGATACACAATGTCTTGCAGAACTTCTCTAAAAGTGTAACCTTTCTTCTATGAAGTCATTTGTCTTAATGACAAGTTATGACACATCTACAACTTGACTAATGTCCTCCAACTTACAGTGCACACTTCTGAGACTAACTGCAATAATGCAGAAGCTTATGCAAAGAAGTCACTATTGTATTCTAAGTAAGTGTCTACTTGATTGGCACATGCCCACCAGCTATAATAACCAGGGGTGTTCAAACCTGTGGCATTTGGTCAATCCGCAAGAATTAAGAGCCCAAAATGATGCTCAGGTCCAAATAACACAGATTACTTTTGTTACAAGATTCGTATCTCATGACAATGACCACTAGATGTGTTTCTACTGAATTCTCACTCATGCCAGAAATTCAGTGTAAAGATCTGCAGGAAGCTGTGTTTTTCATTGGAGAGGTTGCACTAAGACATACAGTGAATTGCAAACACAATTCTCACCTTTCCTGAATTCTGTAAAAGTTTGAATTCATAATCAACTTTTATGTCTGAACCCATGTTTGCAGAGGTGTGTATGTCACAAATGCTGGCCAAAGTGATATTAAGGAAATTCTGGGGGGAGGATAATTCAAAAGAGGGGAAAATATGTAGGCACTGAAAAAAAGTGCCTATTAAGAAATACATTATTAAAAAGCTTGTCTGTTGAAGAGCCCCACTGATTCATTCTGTCCAATGACTAAATTTGTCCATGACAAATCTTAGAATCTTCTCATTATTGGGCATTCTAAAGTGTTGCAAATTGCATTCCGAATTTCTTTAGATTTTTGCTGTAAATAAAATAATCTGAACAGCACTAAAAAGAGTCCCAGTGTCCAAGTGGGATACTGAAAGAATCCACAGGGCTAAAGTCACACCTAGTTCCTGCTCCTCCCAATGAAAACAGTGTTGTATGTTTGCTCTGGACTCCCACTTTAAATGGAGCAGATGTGAAGAATGTGGAGAAGAAAAATGTCCAACCATCCTACACTTCCTGAAATTCAGGTTAAACCAAGAAAGAGGTGCTGGAAAAGACAAAAGGCATATGCTGACTTGAACTGACAAAACCACAGGAATTGAAAAGCAAAGCTGCAGGTTCAGTTCAGCATGTGTGATGCACAGCCAAATCAGCCTCTGCAAGATGCAGCATTACCTGCTCTGCTGGGACTCCAAATAAGTACAGAGACTATATGAAGAAGAAAAAAATAAAAGGATCATACCATCAATAGCTGTATGGAAAGTCCCAGCGATGCTCAGATGTTTGTTCTTAACAAATACATGTACATTGCTGAGAAATTCCCTAACAAGTTAAACTATTTCTCTAAGCCCTTGCCTCTGGCATGTTCAGAAACCCCTCAAAATCAGTGCCGATATATTTTACTGCAGTGCAAGGTATCTCTACACCTGCATCAGAAATGAAATAGCAATTCTTATTACTGACACTACAAGCAAGATGAAAATCTTGGTTCTTCAGGACAGAAGTGCTTTGCATTTTTCCAATTCTATTTTCTTGATGCTTTTCTTCCAGTGAAGAAAAAGTACATTTTTTTTTTTTGTGCCTGTGGGTTTCTGTGTGTAGGGATATGTGTAAATATATGTAAGCATGTACATACCTACTAATTAGACATCTCTGAAACCGGATGATGCTGAATGTTATCAAATATGATTATTTCTAGGAATTGAAACACTGGCAGTTATGCTTTACGCCTTTAAAATACCCCAGGGTTTGATTATTTTATGATAATCACAATCCTCACCATGCCTTATTAGCCAAGCAGTTATCTCAGACTATGAAACTGGAGGAACATGACCTATAAAGTTTATCTAGTACAGCAGTTTTCTTCTTTGGTGATTTTGCTGTCAACATTCCATAAATCTATATTTAGTTTTGAACAAGACACAAGCAGCATATTATCATGAAGAAGAAACAAATGTTAATGAAGTACAAAAATCAGCTTGTGGTTCCAAATATAGGATTTTTGGGATAGAAGAGATCGATAGCTACAGTGCTGGTCTCTTAGCTCACCCATGACCCAAGACTAGGCAAGATGAAAGAGCCATCTCATGGACTAAGTTATATTAAAAAGTTACAGTAAATAAGCACAAATATACCACCATATTATTATTCAAGAAGAGGAACTGATTTGTCATTTAATAAGTAAATCATGGTAAATTTATAATAAAAGTATTCTTATTTAATGAAGAGAGGCATTTTGACAGCCTTTTAGGAGAGCATTAGAACAGGGTTAACCTGATGATGATCAGTTATAGTCCCACTTCAGGATATTTTCAGACTGATTAGAATGTTTGCTTGACATTCTCACCTTATTATTCACTCCAGAATGTCAATAGCCACTTATGAAATTAAGATTTAAGAAATGGTGATAAAGAAAAAAGTTTACCTGAAACGTGTCAGATCATGAACACTTCTACTGACACTAAATGAGAAAACAAAGGGTCATCATGGCTTCAACACAATCCCAAGTATCAGAGGAAAAAAAACTCATGGGTTAAGAACAGTTTAATAATTGAAGTACAATGCAATGACAAAAAGGAGAGAGAGGAATAAAGCCCAAAGGGTGAAAAAAACAAAAAGCAAACAAAGAAACAAGCAATGCTCCATACAGTTGCTCACTGACTGATGCCCAGCCAGTCCCTGAGCAGTCACAGGCGGCCCCTAGCCAACTCCCCCAGTTTCTATGCTGTGCATAATGTGCAGTTGCATGGAATATCATTCTGGCTAATTTGATCAGGTGTCATGACTGTGCTCCCTCCAAATCCAAAACACAGCACTGTACCAACTACTAAGAAATAACACTATCCCAAGTGAATCCAGAACACTATGTTTGCTGACTTTTATTTAAAAGCCTAATTATGTGTTTTACCTATGTATCTATAATAATCTGTAATCATTTGCTATACTGTGATCATGGTGCAGTTATCCTGCACTAGCATTTCTCCAAAAATGTGAGCTGTGCGGAAATAACCAGCCCTCTGGATGGAAACAAACCCATCCTGTCCCAGACAGCTGAAAAGCTGGCCTGTATTGCTGCTGTGCCCATCTATATGCTGCTAGAGCTGCCCTTGCCACGCCGTGGGTGTCCACACAGCAGCTCCATGCTCATTAATGGGCTCTCCTGCTATGCAAGGTGAACATCCTGAGAAAATGTGTACTAAATATTACTCCAACCTTAACTATCAAAATCAGAGTGATGTGTAATGTGATACACCAGCAGACGGGTAGGTGATGATGGGTCTTTGGGTATGGCTAGCAGACACTGAACAAATATTCTAATTTTCAAGGGTATTTGTTCTATCTACACTTTCCTTCTTTACAGCAAATATCTCAAAACAGTTCCTTTAAGTAAACCCAGAAACACAAAGCTCGCTGGTATGAGCACATATCACTGTCTGGCTGTATTGTATGCTCTCTATTTTCAATAAGCATCCTTCCTGCAGAACATCAAAGTAAACACCCTACTTTCCTATGTCACATTCAATTCCCCTTCTGCTTAACAAGGCAAAGGAGAAAGTCTCCATAAATTCTCCCTGCTGTATCTCACTACTTCATTTTCCTCCTACATAAAAGCAATACTCATGGAACCACCCAATTACTCTGTTTCTTTCAATATCCATCTATATGTAGGGCTTAAAAACAAAACATAACCTTGAGAGAGTTGAAAATGCAGCTTTTCAGTATCATAGCCAAAGTATGATTTGTAATAGCCTGCTCTGTATTCCAGCTGCCCCATAGAAGCCTGATATTTTTTTTGTTGTAAGGTTGTAAGTTATCTTTGCCCATGGTTACAGCATGAATCACTCTGTCTTTGAAAGTATGAATAAATCAGTAACACAGTGTCAGGGTGGTGAGGAACTTCTGTGACATTTTGTATCTCGTTTTTTCCTTAAACAAACCAACAAGACACCCAAACGATTAGGGCCCTCATGCTGAGTGTCACATTCTGCTCTTTAAATTCCTGCAATTTATCCAGGAATTCCTTGCTTCAGAAATGAGTACTTTATTCTTTCCAGTTTCAGCACTGCTATATCCTAGTCATTACTGAATATCCAATGAAGTAAAAACAGTAGATCCCACAAGTACAGACAGGTATGTACCTGATAAATGGACCAGCATAGCCCAAACAAAACACTGCCAAGCAAAACTCAGATGTAAATGAAAATGTTTAGACATGAGATGCATCTTGCCTTGGAGACAATGACAGTGTATATTCTGTTTCTGTAGAAGTCCCCAACCACTGAGCTAGGGGAGGGAGACAAACTTAATCTGAACTTCTAGTATTTTATTTCTGACATTGATTCCAAGAAGTTTCCTGGGCATGGAATTTGATGAAAACAAGCACTTAAGGAGAAACAAATCCAGATGTAGCTTAGATTGTAACAGAGACCCAACAGGCCTTTAATAAAATAAAGTTAAAAATGAAGCCACCTTAAGCCTGGTTTCTAGGTGATGACTCCATCACAAAAGTCTAAGAGAAGCAATCAGAGTTTACCAGGCTTATCCTGTAACTTCTCAGCAGAATACCTTGTCTGAGGTTACACATGCCTGGTTTAACTATTCCAGTCCTCCGACAACTTGTTTCCACCAACCAAATTCAACCACACCTGGTTATGAGTAAAGAGCTTGAAGATTTTAATTTCTGAAAGCCCAAAACACCACAAAAAAAATCAACAAATACACAAAACCAAGCAAAACACCCACAACTCTTCCCCCCCCCCCCCATTTGAAGAAGCAAGCACAATTAAGCACACAACAACAAAACCAAAGCACACACCCATCATCAAGATGGGATACAGGGATGCCACTCACAAGCACTTGGTTTGGAGCTGAAGTACAAGATATTTCTTGCCTTCACAATGATACAGGGGAGAACAGAAACTAAACCAATGTCAGTTACGGGATGCAGAACATGACTGGAAATACTAAGGGAATTATGTAGTTGTAAAAGCCAGAGGAGCACAATTTTCTTCCAAGATGAGAAGAAGGAAGAGGTTTAAGACACAAATTTGTAGGAAGGACATGTCAGTTATGGTGCTCATGCAACAGTCTGTATCTATGTGCCTGCCTACTTTACATGGTACAAATCTTAGATTTCAGATTGGGTTTTGACAAGAGCTTTAATTTGTGTTGTGCAGACTCTATAGACTGCTTCTGACTCCATTTCAGTACCCTCATATGTGATTGGAAAGTTTGCCAAACCATCTGCATTCATGAGGCTGTTGATAGTTTTGAAATCAATGCTACTACAGTGAGCCATCTTCCAAGCTTGAAAGCTTCATAGCAGTTATAGTTGGAACTCCTTTTTGTGAGATTAAAGCTGAAAGTAGAAATTGATGATCTTCAACCAGCATAAATCGTTACTTATATAACGCTGGTGAACAGTTTTAACTGCCAAGAGTAGCCCAGAGATCCTTTCTCAGTTTCCATGCAGTTCTCTGTGGCCAAGGTGAGGAATTCAGAGGCAAAGGCAATGGATCTTTCACTCCAATTTTCCATCAGATGTGAAATCACTGCTCCTGTTACTACGCTTAAGAAAGCATCATAAGGTAGCTTTATAGACAAAGGTGTGTAAGGACTTTCGCACACAATATGAGCACCATTACTCATGAAAAGTCCCAAAATGCCATGTGAATAGATGTGTTTCTGTTCATTCTGTAACAGTCCACTCTGCAGATCAAATGCAGTTACTGCTATAGGCAAAAAACTATGGAAATAACTGACTACTACAAAGAGGGGTGTACATGGGGCACATTCAAAGGTTAAGGCTCCTACAAATAAACCACAAGTCTTAGATAAAACTCTGTCAGCCATAACACAGTCGAACCTTCAAAAAAACCCAGATTTTCCTTATTCCCTTCAAATTCCTGACAATTTCTCGGCAGTACCCTTAGGGTGTTCTATAGCAGTAACTTGCACATAACACTGGGTGCTGGAATGTCATAAAGCATCTGGTTTATTGTTTGGTGCTAAAAAATGAGTACTGATGGCATTGATAGGATTAAGCTGGTGATATTGCAACTGTCTTTGAAGACATACTTCTTGCTATCAACTTCAATATCCAATTTTATAGACATATTTCTCTGAGTAGATCTGGGAGATTACTGTCAACTAATGGAAAAAGTTCATCCAGTGTTTCAGTTAAAAGTTACTAAACTACAAGTGTGAGTTAATATTGAATTCAGTTCAGAAGTACAGAGCCTCAAATGTTTTATCATAGGTACTGGAAAAGAAAGTAGTTCTTCACCCTCATTGTCATACAACGATTTCTGCAAGGGGCATATGTTCTGCCTTTTTCTTTTGCTTTCCTTACTGCTGAAGCAATCAAGCAGCCAGCATAACTAGTCTCTCCTAAACGACCAACATTTAAAATCCTAAAAACTGTAGAGAAACTATATGGAAAAGGCCAGCTGATTTCCACTGATTTCACCAGCATGAAAAACATGAACTTCCAACATCACTGAAAGCTTGGAGAAGTGTTAAACACCATCAATCCATCTAAACCACATTCCCAAGTGATCATTCCCATCTATCATGTAATAGATGACCTCCTCCCTTCATAGCATGACACAGAAGAATACAATGTTTATAGTTACACATTACCTCCATTGCAAAAATGCTTAGATGATGCGGACACTATTCCTGCACAGTTAAAGCATCAAGTCTTACCGCTGTTTCATTGATTCATAGAATAGTTAGGGTTGGAAAGGACCTTAAGATCATCTAATTACAACCCCCTTGCCATGGGCAGGGACACCTCCCACTAAACCATGTCACCCAAAGCTCTGTCCAACCCGGCCTTGAACACTGCCAGGGAGGGAGCATTCACAACTTCCCTGGGCAACCCATCTGAGAATACTACCAAAGACACAGTTCAGATTCCACTCCCTTCACTTCTATCAAAACCCAGCAACATTTTGGTTATTGTATCCTAACTTAGATTGCTGTAAAAATAGTAGTGATTTTACAGTAGACTACAACAGACTACAATAGACATCATCCTTCGCTGCATCATAGCTCTGAATGCGTTTTCTATTTCTTTTGTAAGGGGTAATAGGTTTGGAAGTGACCTGGACATTTTCTCTGTACATCCCGATTTCTTTTAGTTACTTCAGATCAGTACTCATTCACATGATGAGACAGAGACAAGACAGGCTGGTTTGTTTCTCTGGTTTGAGCTTTCTGCTTACGACACTAACACAGGCTACCTGCACTGTGTCCATGGCTTCCACTACCCTGCTGCTCTTCTGTGTGCTGCTTTGGATCAATTATTCCAGTCAATAACCATTTTTGGACTGTTTCAGTTTTGCATATAATAAACTGTCCAGTCCCTTAACACATCACTTAAACTCTTTCTGAACTGACAAATTCAAGAATTGTCTCATTTTCTCCTTTGATCCTCTTTATAATAGCAGATACATTCAGCAGATACCAGAAAGGTAATTTTGTAGACTTTCCACAATCTCAGCAAATGTTTTGTCTGCTGATTTAATACCAGCTTTTAAGCTATACAGCACGTTACAGGCTTTAGCCCTCATTACACTCTATAAAAGTGTCACTTTTTTCTCATCACTGATACCATTTTTTATAACTCGTTGTTCCAATTTCCTGACATAGCCCAGCTGTCTATTGAGCTATCAAGCAACAGTGCTCTCTCTGGTCTCTGTGAACTCCTTTCTGTCATTGTATAGTGTTTGCCATTCTCACAGTGCTAACCCCAAGCTCTCTGTAACCCCTCTCTACTGCTGTGTCCTTAAACGAGGCTCTCATCACATTCATGGTGTTTTTATCTCTGCATGTTAAAAGGAAATTGCACAATCAGATTCTCCTATTAATAAGTCCAAAATGACTAGAAACAGAGATGTTCCATAATAGTGTCTTCTACCAAAGAAATAAAACTTGGAAATGTCTCAGTTATTTCAAGGGGGACTAAAAAGAATAGCTTAAACAGGGTTTGAAAGAGTTACAAAGCAGATTAATTCACTTTCAGTGTCTGTACTTAATCTGGAAAACATTGGATGACATTCAAGAGTACTGTGTTTGAAACATCAGGCACATATCCTGAGAAAACTTATGATTACTTTTGGCAAAAGCTGACTTGAAAAGTGGGTACTAAAGGTTCAAACTGGTGCAACCTATCAGCAATGGGAAATGAGTTTATAGAAGAATTAGCCCTTTCTGAACTGCACTGGGACCATGGCAAGTGGTCTTAGAAGGCTGATAGAAAAGCTCCTTACTGCTGCATTAATAAAGAAGTTACCAAGAAACAGTTAAATTTATAATTTTTCTCCTACCCATGCAAATCACACAGAATGATTTCTTTCAGACTGCCTAAAAGTATTAATAGAAAACTTGCTGAAACACGCACTGCTGATTCAGCTTGCTTAGAAATGACACTTTTACCCCATCCCCTTAAATAAAGTAGTTTGTTAAATAGTTTTATCATCAAAACACTCTTAATCAGAGCTTTAAATTTAGGTTTCATGTCAAAAAATTAATAGGTATTTTAATTAAAAAACCCAAGACTGCTGCCTTCAGAGAATCTTAATGTGCAGCTTGTTTTGAAAACCAAGATGTAGGAATACTTAGAAATCTAAAATACTGATCAGCCCTTCAAAAGCATCCCTCTGAGAGTGTATGATAGATCGCACTTTCAAGAAACTCCAGAAGCTATCCACTGCCTTTCCATACTTGTGTCTGTATTTATTTAAGAGGAAGCCTCTGTTTCCAAGAACCAGAGGGAAGCAGGGAAGAGAACAGGACTTGTCCTATCATTACAGATACAGAGCTTCACAGAACCAAGACAATTATTTTGAACAGATTAAGAATGATTAAGCAGAGAGAAGAAAAGAGGGAATATATTCAAAGAAGAATCAGGGCAAAGAAAAAACAAATGCAGTGTAAGGTATCCTTCAGGAAGAACTGGACTGGGTCCAATAGGAACATTAATTGATATCCCTTTTGATCTTCAGGCTTAAAAAGTCATCCATGTCACACTGACATTGCTTCTCAGTGTAGCAACTAAGCCTCTTACCATCTAAGTCAACATCTTTGAGATAAAAATGTTAAGGCTTGGACCAAGAGCAGAAAAAGTCATCAATGAACATTTTATCCTAGCAGTGTCTTGAATTAAGATGATCAGACCTTCTGTTCCGTTTACACCTGCAAATATTTGTGGGAATGGAACTTTTCTTCTCCCGAATCAGTCTGCAACCTGACTTACAAGTGTTTACTCAAATTGGAGTGTCTATGTTAACTAGGAAATGCTGTAGTTAACTCATAATTATCCAGATGGAAGCTAGGAAGACCATCACACCAAGGGATACAGTATCAGCCAGGCAGCCACACACAGACAAAGCAGCAAGAGTATGATGGAGCATTTACAATTTTCAGGCAACTGCAAATACTCTCAGAAATTAAAAACCTGTTTGTGGGCAATTGGAAAAAAGAAAGAACACAATACTGCTGTTGACTGAGACAAAGGAAGTACATTTCACCTACCCATCAGCTCTATTTCAGCACCAAGAAAGCAAAGCTCTATCATCTGCAGTGGTTCGGAGCCACTTATGTACTGCAGATTGCAGCAAAATTCTCACCTGTCTGCATAGAGCAGTGGAAATCTTTTGTTTTCTCTATTTTTACCACTCCTTACCACTTTTGCATCTCCTGTCTACAATACTATCAGAAAATACTTTAGCTAAACAAGCACATCTTAGTATTACTCTATTTTCTGTCATTTGCTGATCTTGTTACTGGGGCACCATGGTTAGTCTGTAATGGCAAACAACAACTGAGGCATTTTAAGGCATTGAGGTGAGCCTGAAGATGGAAAATTGCAAGACATTATCTTAAAGATAAACCTCCAAATCCTAGAACTTTTTATTTAGGACAGATCACCTGCAATACTGAAATGTAGGAAATAGAAACTTCCATGTAGTAAAAACTGACTTACTGGATTCTCTAATATTGCAGTTAATCTTTTGATTCCCAGAGGTTAAAATAAGATAGAATCTCTCTGACATTTTGGACCATTTTGTCTACTTTTTTCTCTAATGTAAAAAGAAGCAGTTAAGCCAGAAGTCATCGAATAAGACAAGAGCAAATATACCCAAAAAGGGAACAACAGAGAGAAACTATGACATTTATAAAGTGATTGCTTTGGGCAGGAGGGAAGTAAGGAAGAGATAGTGACAGTTATATCCATTTCACTCAAGCCTCAGGAGCCATAAAGAAAGGAAGGAATTACAAAGACATGGTTTATTGACCACTCACCACTGAGTCAGAGTTTTCCTCATATAAATTCTTTCTTAGAAGGTTAATTAAAAAAGGGTTAGGGCCCTGAACTGAAAACTCTTTATTCACTATCATAATCCTCAGTCACACAAGGGATATCATTGATTTCAGTGGACAAGAGATTGCTCATGTGGCTTCAGGTTTGTGGGACCAGACCCTGTAGTTTTGAAGCACTGAAAATTGGGAATGTTTTCAGGTAACAATATACACAGCCTATGCATGGCAGCACAGCTTAGCTTGAGTACAGGAGCAATGTGGAGCTCCCTGCGCTATCTTTAATTATAAGAAACATAGTAAATAGATGGTAGCTGTGTTAAAAACCTGTATGGATAAATAGGAGATGAATCATTAGAATATTTAGGCTTTAGTTTATTACCCAAAATGTATGTTAACATGCCAAAGTTAACTCCCCATTGTTAAGAATACTGAAGATAGAACCATGTTTATAGCATAACAAAAAACCTGCTTAGTCCTATATCTCCTAACTTCTGTTTTGTTTGTGAATTCACAACCTCATTCTAAGAGTTTTACAGTATAATTCTAATTCATAGTGCATATTGACTTCAAAGTAGCTTTGCTTTTGTAAGTGTAGCTGGGTTCTGCTTCATAACTGGTGATCCTGAAGGCGGATAGCATACTTCCCAGAGAGTAAACATATATAAGGAGTGGATGAAATATGGAGCAAGGAGGGATTAGATGATTCCTCTGCTCACTGTGCACATGCCTAATAAGGCTATTACAAGCATTGGTACTGGGAATAACAGTGATGTAAGAAAATACTTTATGTATGGAATGAGGGACTATGCTTCTTGGTGTAGGCTAGCTGTATCTTACACGCTGGCACTTCTAGCAACATGAGAAGAGTTTTGGAGGATTCCAAGTGATTCATGAAAACTATTTCCACAAGACTAAGGTGTTGTGTAAAACAAGTGCCTTCCAAACATCAACTTAATCTATGCCACAACCAGAAAAAAACAATGATGCTTGCCCTTAGGAAACTACCTGCAGTGCTAGCAAGATAGGAAGAGTCCACAGATAACTACATACAGAAAAGCTATAAGTCTCCCAAGCATAAAGTACTCATTTAAAACACACAAGAAACAATAAACTGGTTCCCTTCTAGGAATATTAGGGACACAGGCTACTTATGTCATTACAGGCATCATAAAAAACAACCAATCACATTGAAACATAGTTTTCCTTCAAACCTGCTCAAACTTAAGAATAGCAGCACAGGGGAAGAAAAGAATCACTCCATGGTCCAAGAAAGGTGCTGCAGGGCACACCGTAGGTAGGAAATCTTATCATAACTTTTCCAGCCTGCTCAGAGAAATAAGACTTCAGACACAGAAAGGTGATCAATAAATCCTTATGAAAGTTCAAACAAAAGCACTCAAAGCTTTCATATCAATGTAGCTGGGGTTACACCCATCCTTTGGCAGCAATGTGCTCAACAGCAGCAGCTGCCAGCCCCAACACTGCCAGCACCACACAGCTTGCTGCAATACCTGCAGAGGGCAACTCCCTGCTCCTGATGAGGAACACTTGGAAGCACTTGGCATCTTGCACATAAAGAGAGAGGCACAGGGACTGACCCTTTCCTAATGAACAACCTCAGCTTCAGGTAATTTTGGGGTGAGTGAACTGAAACAGAGGTTCCGGCTGCTTGATAGCCCTGGTTGAATTCACTCAGTAGTTTTGCCTAATTACATCTTGAACTCATCAAGCTGTCAGCATCAAGGATGTCGGTTAGCATGGAGTTCCAGTTTAATTCAGCTTTGTGAGAGCAATGAGTTCCCTGGCCTTGTTGGTTTTGTTGGATTTTTTTGAGTCACCTACCTCAGGAGTTCATAGGATGCCCTGAAAACCAGGAGCAATGCAGCAGAGCTGCAAGCCCAAAGAAGGGCAGAACACTGGTGGGTAGGGTGCCCTGTGGCACCTCCTGTGTGGAAGGGCCTTCCACTTGGGAAAGTTGCTATTGACAAGCACAGAATAAAAGATTATAAAACCATAGTGCAATGCAAAGATGAAGAATAGGGAACGATCACTTGTGTTTTGTCTTGTGATTAAGGTCAGGCTAGGGAGGCTAAAGTACTTTTACATTCACGACTGTTGGCACACAATAGCAGGTGTACTATATTCTTTCTATAGCCACATTTAAGGAAGAGTACAATTAAGTATTTAGGTTTTATAGTTCTAAAAACAATCAAGGCCTAGGTATATGCTTTATGATAAAAAAAAAGAAAGGGGTATAAATCTATGTATTTATCCAAAGAGAAGGTTTAGATGTGATCAGGAACCCATTGCAAATCCAGCAGGTGGATGGGAAAGCTTTTCATTCCTAATAAACCAAAATGTTCGGAGACAAAATTCAACATTTTCTGAGTGAGAAATAGAGTGCAAATTTTTCAGCGAGAGTAGCTAATACCCAGGATAATTATGTGGATTTATTACCAGTTAAGTGTTAAGTAGAAGCTATTTTTTTTTTCACCAGACAGACTTTGGTTCAAGCATTAATAATAAACCAGTCTCAGGATCTAAAGCAAGGTAATTTTATGGTCTGTGTTACAAGAGGCCAAAGCACAAAATAATCCCTTCTAGCCTTAAAATACGTGATCAGTCACTTTTTCTGTGAAGGTATTAAAATAACCTCAGTTCCCAACACGTACTTTCACCAATGACAAATCTCCAGTGGAAAAATGTTGATAGCTGCACAGGTGTTAGAATAAAAAATGGCAAAATCTGTTTTCTAGGTGGGAACAGAAGGTGGATTATGTTGGAGATGTGTGATAGTTTCTCACACCAGATACAAGACGCTGTCAGTTAAAGACAACTTGAGCAGATGGATGGCAGTGTTTGCACTGTGATGTTAATTGAACGGCATGGGATTACGTTTAAAAATCTTAAAATGAATAATTGGAAAACAATTAAAGAAGCAACTACGATCAGCAAATTCCAGGGTTGCCAGCTGGCCCAGAAGGTGGGATTGAAGCTACATAAAACACAGCATCAGGGTTTTTCCCTGATTTCCACACAAGAAAGTACAAGATAGAACGTTTTGTGTATTTCTTCCGGACAATAAGCAACTGGTTTTGATGCAAAATAGCTTTTTGTTTTATAATAGTTTTCACGCTGGCAGGATCTCAAACTATTTTTGTTCAGAACATCACCATTTCTGTAAGCAAAACATCAGACTGCCAGAACAGTTTCCTTAATGTTTCGTCAATATAATTTGAATATATGAGCTTCAGGACCATCGCCCATCTGGAGGGATCACTGACACAGTGCTGTGGGGGTGACAGATGTGGTACCTTCACTGCTATCTCTGCTGTGAAGACCACCAATTTACACGTGGTGGGAGCAGTCTGAATTCACTGCACACACTATAGTGAGAGTCAAGTCTGACTATACAGGTGGCCAGAAGCAGTGCACATTTAGCAATGCTGATCCCAGGTTTTCAGCTGAAATAGCTAAATATAAGCATGGTCTCCTCCTTTGTGTTCTTCTAACTGAAAGCAGTGTAACGTCACTGTACCTTTTACACATGCTTATCTTCTTCCTCAACTTCTCTTTAACTCCCTCATTCAAAGCTGGAGAGAAAAAGTGGCTTTTACTAATAAAATGAGACAAAACACAGAAAAAGGGGCACATGCTCATCAGTCCTAGGAGAGTAAGTTCAGCTTTGCAGAGCACTGCCTGCCCAGTGCTGTAGTCAGGACCTGCCCTCTGTAATAATTTCTGCAGTACTTTTCTTCAAACTGCTTAGCACTAGAATCCCAAAGGATCTTGAAATCATTGGAATGCTCGGCTAAGTTTTTGCTTTTCTGGGGCTGGGATCATGTCTTAGTTCATGCCAAACAAAACAGCACTGGGTTGTTGTTTTTTTTAAATCCAGAGCACCTTGCAGTTTGGAAAAGACCCTGCAGGAGCTGCTGCAGAAGATGAAGATGCTCTGTCCCAAAAGAAGATTTACATGACAGCTTTAGCACCCATGGAAGCCTTCCTTCTGTAAAACATTTAGAGGTACAAGGTACTCCAGTTCTGATGCTATGATTAATACAGGTTTGTATTGAAATGCTAAACCCAGAGGGACTGACTATACAATGGCTATCTCATAGCATGGTTATGGTATTATTTCTGCATTTATTGAGCAACATTCAGAAACCATTGTGTGCGCCATGGCCCCATTGTGAAAGCTAATGCTGAAAATTGCTGTGCATAAAAGACAAATTAAGCTTATTAACCTGCTCCTCTTTCTTGAACTCAATGCCCGTGACTTGGTGTAAGGACTAAGAACAGCATTTGGTTTCCATGTGTCTGAATTCCAAGTCAGCTCTTACCAATCATTATCACCCAGCATTTACTTCCTGTTCTAACTCCAAGGATGGAGTTGCACGCAAGATGATGAATTTCCTGTCTGAAGAACAGGAAAGACCATTTCCTGGTACTGGTACATGATACCAATGTGTGGTAGCTATTGAGAAACAGTGATTTTTCCAGTGGCCACTGCTGTGACATCACTACTACAAACCACTTGCAATTCATAAACTGCAATTTAAGCATTACCTTACTTTGGAATGGCTCATGTTAACCACTTCTATCAACTCCCACCCTCAGCTCATTCACCATCACTGCATTTCCATCCAGAGCACCTCTGCTGCAGGAGATGCATTTTCGAGTCTGTTAAAGCCCTGATGCCTCTAATAGCTCCAGTAAAAAGCAGAAGTAAATACAAGGCAGGGGGAGAGAAGTATGGAGCACTCAGGCAGGTACGCAGTTACCTGTGTTGACAGAGAATGGGGAAGGCAGCTCAACTCCTCACCACAATATCTCCAACCCAGCAGAAAAACATGCTGCAGCACCGCGTTACTGGGTGCTCTTTCACTCTGTAGGAAAGGAAGTTACAGGGAAGCTTTGCTATTACATGGCACTAGGAAACAATTCACCTTTGTGGGCCTTACAGGACATGGCTTTTAACCAGCTTCCTGGTCAGGCCATCAGACAGGGCTGATAACACCCCTGACAGCTTTCAAGGCTAGGCTGGACAGAGCATTGGGCAGCATGGTCTAGTGTGAGGTGTCCCTGCGCATGGCAGGGGGGATTGCACTAGATGTTCTTAAGGTCCTTTTCAACCAAAACCATTCTGTGATTCTATAACAAGCCATTAGGGGAAGTTTATCGGACGTTTACTGGAGTGAAGACTATTGGTGCTGGCAGCTCAGCCCTTGCCATTATCCCCATATAATGGCACAATAAAGAGAACCTGATGAAAGCACAGAAATAAAAAAACAAATATCCAAATGTTTCAAATCAGGCTACTGAATGAATCCTGATTTGGATTAACTGTCAGAGATGTTTCTATTTCTCATGTAAACTTTTAGTTGGTTTACTTTAACAGCCCCAAGTGCTTTACACTGAGGTTCGCTCACCAGCAGTTGTGGGATCGCTGCTCTCATACCTCCCTGGCCAGTCCTGCTCTTCTCCACTACTGGACTGGGTGAATACTGCACAGAGGATTCCTTCACAGGCACATCCCAATCCTTTTTTGTCTGTGTCCCAAATACATTCTTGAAAATGTGCTTACCAGAGGGAGTGTTTACAGACGATCTAATAAAAATGCCTGATGTAAGAAAGATCAACGTTGCTGGTAACTCCATGGGCTCTCAAACATGCCCCAAGCCAGCAAAATGTAAGCATTTATTTAGAGAACATTCAGCAAAAAGATGATTGCAAGCTTACAACAGAAGCTGGGGTTAAAACCATTCTCTGTCTCTAAAAGGCCTGTAAAATGGCTGCTCTGGGGACAAAGGTGCTATTATCATGCTTTTAAGCTTCTCAGGTGCTTAAATGGTATGAATTAGAAGTGTGCTGCATTTCCTGGAGCGTCTCAAGGGTTCACCAGCTTCTAAGCTCTCCTTTGGAGTAACTTCAGTGAAAGCAAAGCAAGCTAACACTACTGAAAACCTTTGCTTTTCCAGAGAACAAATAGCTTTTCAGACAACAGAGGCTGGGGCTGCTGATCACACAGCCATGCCTGGGGGCTGCAGGGATGCTCTGTGATGCCACAGCTCAGGGGACACCCCACATCCCAGGCAGATCCCACCTTCCCCCAGGCCTCAGCTTATTCCTACCAGGTGCCTCACTGGTCCTGTCCTCATCTTGCAAATGTGACTTCTCTGCTTTACCTGGACAAGTAGGGTAGTGAAGGGATGGGAATGGTTCGGATGCAGGGAAGCACACGCAGAAAGGTGCCCAGCTGAGAACACGCTCCACATGTCAAACATTTTTGTGAAGATGAAGAAACACTGAATTATCTAGGAGGAAGGATTTGGTGTTCCTGTTTAGTGCTGGTATAGTGCATGAGCCCCACTGAGGAGAGCTAATTGGTGCCCCACTGCAGAGGCATCTGAGCACCTCAGTGAGCCTGGTGGTACCCATGAATTTGAGGGAGGCCATTTCAACCAGCAGACCCTGGTAAAAGTTCTCATATTTTTTACCAACTTAAAGCTCTTGCTTTCTTCACTTCTTATCGGAAAAGAAATGACATTTATTCCCAATAAGAGTTACATGCGTTTACATCTACGGAGTGTACCCTTAAGTGTTCTTAATGCCAAAAAGGCCCACCTTTGTCTGATAATAGTACTGTATCTTTGAGGTATTTTTCTTGTCATGTCATATTTTGATGAATCACACAGTGCCATGCCAGTCACCTTAGGGAAGCAGATATAAAAGAAATGCTGCTCATAAAAAGGAGTGAAGCATTTATAAAACTAAGTATTAGATGTAATCTATTTCAGCATTGCTAATATTGAGGGCTGTTTCCATCCCATACAGACAGGGTGGTCTGCAGGCATGTCTGGGCACCTTACACAAATCACCTCTGCAGTGTAACTTACAAGTTTCAGACAAGTTTTTTTTAAGTTGAGCTTTTGAGACCTGCACTTCAAAGCCATAAGAGAAAATATATTGTATTACATTATCGATATGTGAATCAGGCTGGATAAGCTTCTCCTTGGGGATCTGAAAGCCATTATAGTGAATTTGTGCTTCATAATAAAAAACATATCTAGAATAAATCAGAACCAGAAGCACTTTTCTCTTTAGTGCTGGTGAGATGAGCAAGTGTTTCAAGTGGCTGAATCCAATGGTTTGAGAGTTCAACAATAAGTGATGGAAGTATGACCAAAAGGACGCTCCTATCCTCCCATTCCTAATGTGTAATCAAGCTGCTTGGGAAAGTTAAATGGCACCTTAAAAGACAAAAAAAAAGAAACACCACTTATCTTCTTAATCTTCAAGGTAATACAAAGAGGCAGATACCCAATCTGCTTGTTGCTTTCAAAGGAACATTTATCTTCTCTTGGGAAAATATGAGCGGGCAGGAATTGACTGCAGGACTTGTACGACACAGCTTATACATCTACTTCTGCATTCTTTCTGCAAGGGGCAGAGTAGCTTCAGGATGGAAGTGCAGAACTCGCAGAAGAAAATCTCTTTCTCCCCAGAGGAGGCAAGAAACCTGCCACTGAACTGGACAAATTCTTATTGTCAACCTCAATGCTCTGCAGGTAAACAATGGATATGGTGGTTGCTTTGCCACTATGTAGATGCCACAACTAGCTTCAGACACACTGTTCTACACTCAGCTAAAGAAAAGTTGATTTATGAGCATAGCAGCATTTTACATTTTTCAGATCCCGAAGCTCTTTGGTGCTGCTGCAGGATTTTCCCTGCTCTCTCTCCCACAGTTCTGCTCTTGCTTTCCATCTTCCCTCCATTTTGATCCCATCTCCTCTTCTGCTTTTATATTTTCTCTTCCTGCTCCTCCTCCTCTTTCCACCAAATTATTTCTCCTTCTAGATCTTCTTTCTGTTGTCAGGGGGTTCCTTTCTCTCCCCAGAAACGCTTGAGTCACCTGGTGCTGACTGAGCTCCCTGTTGTCTCAGGACAAGTGGAGCTGAATGATGGTGTGTTGGATTGCAGAGGAAGGCTGCCAAGAGTGAAACGCTGCTCCAGAAGCAGCAGAAAAAACAGCAAAGTCTGAGGAGGGGATGAAGTATCTACATGCCAAGCTGGGTACTTGTCTACTCCTGGAGTGGCCTTAAAAGCATTCCTGCTGTTAGCAGAGCTGAGCCTGGGCTTTCTGCTATAACAGCTACAATAATCAGAAAAGAGGAAAGTAGGCAACTTAACAATGCTTACACACCAAGAAACACAGAATGCAAGTAAGAGAAAAGATGAGAGTGATAATGCTGTTGAATATTTCAAGTAATTTTTTTCTGCAGGCAAATGGTGCAGCCTGTAAAGTGAATGGGATACAACAGATACAACTAATGACTTCTCTGGTAAGGAGAGGTTATGGCATAATTGCTATTCCCCTCCTTGTGAGCTGTGCAAAATCCCAACTTCCCAATTTCCAACAAAAATGCCAATATTTTTGGTATTTCTTTCTCAGATTAGGAATAAAAACTGAAGCAAGGATTAGTTTCCACAGGTGTTTATGGACAATGCTAAGTTTGAAACTTCTGAAATTGCTCATTTGCTTCCAAAGCACCGTTTAACCACTGACATTCTTCACTGCAAGGACACAGGCTTTTGGGGGAGCTTCTGCCTCCATTCTGCTGCAGCCCCATAGAGCCTGTGCAGTTCAGAAAAGAGCCTGTGTCACTGGAAACCAGCGGACATAGTTATAAAAGTTTGTGTTTAGACTTTGGCCCACTGAAGAAGAACAGAAATAAAGTATTTGAATTTTAATACCCATGTTGTATCCCCCTCAGCATCCAAGTAGATGCAAATAAAAATAGCATCAAGAGAATCTAGAATGCTTTGGCTGTAGGAAACACATGCAATATTCCAATTCTAATCAAATTCCCTCAATGGAAAAAAAAATTAGGAATATTCACTCCCTGTTACATGATCATTGCAGAAGAATATCCCTGACCACCTCTAATGCTGAATTACTTTTTAAGTTGAAACCCTACTGAGAGCAAAGTCCACGAACTTGAAGTTCTCACACATAAAAAGATGAAGTGGAACTCGTTCTATTAAAACTTTCCTATTAAAATACACAATCTTTTAAGCCTACTTTTTTCTAGAAGCTAAGAAACAAGAGCACCTAAAAGGAAACATTTTACCCACCACACTAAACAAAGAAAAACCACACAAATTAGATGTTAATGCTGCTCAATGTACTACCAAAGGGTATTCAACTGTCATCACAAATATGGTTTAAAAAAAAACATACGTATGATGTAAAAAATAAAGAGCACAAAATTTTTACCCTTTTTCTCTTAATTCTATTTAGTCAAAATCCTGTGATAACATAATAGCTCAGCACTATAGCACCTTCCTTCATCACACCCATAAAGGGCTTGTCTGTCTCAAGTGAACTCCAAGTTCATTGGTAGCTAATTGACTCAAATTATGTAATAGAAGTACAGAGAGCGTGTGAATAAATGCTATCCATTGGTCCATCTAAAGCTGTTGTGTGCAGGCTGCCTTAATCAGGATGAGTGCAGAGGTTATTGCAACAGCTGTACTCACTTGAATGGGTTATAACAACGCACAAGTCCAGCAGAGATGAGGATTATCACATTAGCCTTTGTGTAGAGATAAGAGATTTGACCTCATCTGTATTTTCTAGAACTTTCTTATTCTTTTTATCCAAGTCACTCATCTTGAATTAGCCAACTTAAAGACTCCTTTGATTTACTTTTGGGTTTGCCATGGGGACAGAGCACTAACATTTTATTCAGCTAAGCAGTGAATAAAATTTCCACCTGCTTAACCATGTTTATATTTTAACTTATGCTACTTAGCAAGAATTATCAAGTTTAAAGTGGAGGGGAAGAGGAGGATTAAGAGACAGGCATCTTTTCTCCCACCAGGGATTAAAAAAAACAAAGACTTTTACTCTTTTTTATTAATCTCATTTCCAGAAATCTCAGGCCCAGTGTCTGCAGAACTGAAAGCTGTGCAGCAGATCAAGGAAATACCAATATGATAACACTGGGACTGATTCTCATGTAGGTAAAAATACCTTGATATCGACTTTGAAGGTACATTTTCTGCACTGCAAAAACACTTTTAAAGAAACCCTTGCATGAATCAGTGCTAGGACTGACTGAGGTGCTTAATTGATGAAGATGCTGGAGGGTCTTGAAGGAGAATGGTTGTACTGTAAAAAGTGCATCTCCTTCAAGGTGTTAAAATCTAATGAGATATTGCTCTCGTTTGTGCACAGGTGGCTCCAGGCATCCTTTGTAAAGTCCTCCTCTGCTCTGCTAAGATAGAGAAGAAAAACACTTGAAACTGCTTAGTTATTGTTTGGTTTGAATGACAAGCCCAATTATTGGGTTTTCCTGAAGCTTTGTATGAAAATCAGATGTAGATTTTCTAATTTAGAGATTCTGACCAAATTTGTTGTGGACCACCACAGAATCGTTGGCAATTCCTTACTCAGAACATGCCTGTGTTATGTCTAGCAGTCACATCATGTTCTTGTGTTCCTCCAAATTTATGAAAGACTTCGTTAATCCTTTTGAAAGCAAAAGCCCTCAGTAAATCCTTCCTCTCATTCCCTCTCAAACAAGCCTTGTTTACTAAGCAAAAGAGTAGCTTCATTCTAGGTTTTTCATGTCCTTCTTAAGAGGTAAAAAGACATACACATGAGAAAGGAAGTGGACTTGAAATGGAGATAAAATAAGGGGAGTGGGGAGAGAGGAGTGAGGCTGAACCACAGGCTGTAGAAGAATAAAATTGTGGCAATAGCGACCAGAAGGTAGAAATCTGTTCCCTCCAGTATTCTTCATTTAAAATTTCACTCTCCTGATTAGGACTTTGTAAATAGCAATTATTATCACAAAGATATTCATAAACAGATGTTTTTTTAAAATGCAAATTAGCTCACAATTCAGAAAAAGATGCAGTTTATGTGCCAGAGGGAATTTGTCTTTGAAAGCAGGCAAATACATCAGACCCTGTTTCCAGCACAACACAATAAGTCAGTACTGGAAACAGTGCTTATTTTTTTCTTTACTCGTTAAGTATGGTAATGGGAAGAAAACCCTATTGTTTACTGAAGTTTACTGCTTTTCATTGCATTTGTATTCATAAAAATCACTACAAAACATATCTAATTCCATTTTACTTTATTAATGTAGCATAAAACTGGAGCAATCTTATAGAAAGAAAAGTAAAAATAGTTTCTGTTACTACATGTAAGTATCTACAAGTAATTCAAAAGGTGCATCTTATTTTGCTTCCCTTCCCCAGAAAGGGAGCATTTGTTCAAATCAGCTGCGCTTCTGGTAAATAAGGAGAGCTTTCCTGATTGCCATTTGTTTGTGAAATACAATATGAACTACTGTTTATGTGAGGGCAATTGGGTGTGGAGTCTATTTCATATCATGAGATACTACTAGAAATGATGAAATAGTATAGATTCTAAAACGAGCATGGTCACTTAATTTTAAAGCAAAGCAATTATTGTTCTATTACCAGGTATTCTGAATCAATATCTCATCTTCCAACTTAGACTCACATCCAGAATAAATCTATAATATTACAACTAGTCAGAGATAAATAGCAACAGAGCAGAACAGATATTCAACAGGCGTCCTTGGGTATAGTTTGGGTAAGTTCGAGGCTCAGATTAGTCAGCAGTGAAAATACAGGTGTTCCAGATGTCTCTAAATATCAAACTTGCCCAAGGATACACAGAATTGATAGAGCTTCTGAAAACAATAAAATTTAATTACTCTATTTTCAACAGTTTGAATAATTCCCTTTGATATCAAAGGAACTAATAAAGTGCAAAGAGTGCATTGGATTTGACCTAAGAGGCATACATGTGCTTTTATATAAGAGGTAAAATTTTATTGATAATGGTAAACCTCAGAGATGACTTTCTTACTGGTGATTATGGTTATGGTTTTTCTTCCTAACCCCTTATTCTCTATAATTCTTTGACTGAACACCATACAGCTCTCACTTGTTGATGGAAGAAAATTCTCTTTCTCAAAGGAAAAATAACAGAAACAGTGCTTTAGTAATAAAGTATGTAACATTAACAATTAGTAAGTAAAAAATGAAGTGATCAATGCTATGAGCATTAAACAGAAAAGTTGATTGGAGGACTGCTTTTTTCCCAAGCTGAAGAAACTTTTAATGCTGTACTTCTTTAATTGGTGCTTTATACATTAGCATTTATAAAGTTCAAACATTGGGGTTTTTAAAAATCCTTTATATTAATAAAGGATTACACAACTCAAGCCCCCAAATTATAATAATTAAACCTCCTTAGGCACTTTGGTGTCAGCAAGTAAATGCCATCTTCTCCGTGGGAGCTAAAGCAGGAGTTACTAGGAGGTGCAGGAGCGATTCGCCTTGTTCCCAGCCCATGGGGAATGCAGCAAAGGGTGTCTTACTACTAGTGTTTATCACCACACAGTGTGACTGCCTAACAAGCTCCTTTACATCACTGAAGCCTGTGCAGAAACCAGGCCAGTAATAAGCTGCAACACACTCATTCTCTAGGGGTTTGTCCTATGTGTTATTTTAAGGTATATTTAATTGTATATTTATTATTAAGGTATATTTAATTATTAATGCAACACTGAATTAGTGACAAAGTGCTCTATTTCTGGTCATATAGCACAGCACTTCGCTTCTCAGCTAACACTGGAATTCCTCCCCATTCTCTGGCATAATACTGAGGATTAAACAGATGATCTTGAGAGTGAATTTGTGACAGCTGAAGATGGAGAGTAGTCCCAGTGAGCACAGGACTAAATCACACTGCCAGGGCACAAAATTATAGCATCTAAGATGGATTAGTTAATACTACAATGAACTGGGTCTGAATTTGGTTCCCCCACTCCTCCTGCAAGCAGACTTGTGAGCACTAAGAAGAAGTCAACTTTACAAGGAAGAATATCCCAGACTAGTTTTAGTGGGGAAAGTCCATCCTGTGAGCATTCAGAGCAATACCTGCTGAGGAAGCATGTCCAACTCCTGCATATTTTCTTGCATGACAACCAAGGCTGCAGAAACAGCTGCAAGTTTTATTTATTCCTGTACAGCAACCTTTCCTATTCTGGTCAGTAATGCCTACGTAAGCACACAGAGAACAAAAAGAAAGTGTATTTACCACCAAGGATCCAACCTTGAGCTGACATACATTTACAAGGTGTGTGTTGGTAGTTCCATGTCTCTTTGCATAGCTTGCGTCTCATTAACCTATTAACTCAAGTAGAAGAGAAAGGTCATGGCTGAATGGCTTGTGTTGGTGCTCAGTTTGCCACTGGCCTATTTAGACACTATAAAATTTCTGGTCCGTATTGTTGGTTCAGGTGTTTCCTCCTCTATCTCTAATCAGAGGCAAAATGAAGACAAATGGCTAGATGGCTGAAATGCAAGAAGTTCTGTAGGGAATTAGGAATTCATGGCAATAAATTTAAAATGAAGAGATTGCTATTTTTCTATGTTGGAACTTAAATCTGCTGTTAAAGCTATGTAAATGATGCTGGCACACTGAAAGATAGTGAGGCTTAAAACCAAAGTGAACTGGTCTGCGCTACTTGAGACATGAGTAGATTATGAGCGCTTTGCAGTCTAGAAATGGTCATTATCAGGGTTGCAGTAGAGAAAAACAAATGGGGCAAAGTTCCTCATGGTCAATAGAGAAATTGGTACCATCTCATCAGGTACCAATTTGAACAATGAGAATACTAGTGTTAAAAGTATCTCTCTATATAAAGGGGAATTAAAAGCACTTGAGATAAATGCTCTTTCTTCTCTCCACCGCTACCTAAATCCATTACTTGGTCCTAGCCCACTTCCACAATTTCCCTTCAGGTAGAGGAAGATCAACACTTGCTTTGAGGAAGTAATCCATCCCAAAAGCAAAGCACAATCTGTATTTATTAATAATTTCCTTGACAGTAGTCATACATATGAACACACACGTAATCCAAAGGCTCCTCAAGCACCTTTCTCCATCCCTGGCTTGGATTCATAGAAGGAACCTAGGCTGATTTTATCCATCCTCTGATAACCTGTTTCATGTATGCAACACAGAGCGTATGCCTCCAGCAGAAGGAAAGTTGCCTTTCCTCCTGTCATGGTTTAAGCCCTACTGATCACTCCTTGACTCTCCAGTCTATGCATCAGCTTATGGATGGGAATCAGGGAGTCTCGGTGCAATATTGCCACCGGTGCACTGCTCTGGTTGTGATTGGCACTTGTTATTCTTTGACCTGCAGCAACTCCACAACAGAAGGATCCTCTGAGAGACCAGGCAGGGCGGACAGCTGCTCAATTTGTCTCCAAATGTCAAAATGTCTCCAAAACAGCAATACCAAAAGCCCATTGGTACCCTTTTGGGTCTTTGAAGTACCCTCTCCTGAGGTAGTCTATGCCAAGGACAGACATGGAGCCTCCAGACCAGTCACAATAGGGTGCTTTTGCCATTTCCTCACAGTCAGGCTGATTTCAGCCTCCAGTACAGTCAACTCTTAGGATCCTCCTGTCACCCCAGAAACATAAATGGGTTCTACCCCTTGACAGCTTGATGGCATCAGGGTACACTGTGTACTGGTATCTACTAGAGCCTTATACTTCTGTGGGACTGGCCATCTGATTCACAGAGTCCAGTAAATCCGATTGCCCCCACCTCCACCTGGTTGGAGGCAGGACCCCTCTAATAGTGATCACAGCATTGGACGCTTAAATCTTGTAGAAAGGGATTAGCTGTCTTTATCACAGGAACTGAGTAAAATCAGTTCTTCCAACTCCATCTGGGAACCTGCTCACCAGAGACTGAAGCTGCAGCTTTCATGGGATGATCATCCTTGACCTTTGTTCTCCTCTTCAATTTGCTCACCCAGTCTTCCAGAGCTGAGGTAGGTTTTCCATCCTACTTCATCATACCTTTTCTGTGATCCTGCAGGTAAAGCCATAGGTTGGCCTGTGGTGTGTACTTTCTATATCTTCTCTTGCAAGCAGTAGGATGCCTTTTCTAATAACCATTGACTTGTGCTGGTACATGTGGGGAGCTGGATAGATCAGATAGATCATCTCTCAATTGTTTGAGCTCCTGGGACAGTTTTTCCACGGCTGAAATGATGGAAGAGGTGAGATTGTCTTTGATTGTTGTGAATTATTTCATCCGCTGTTAGTGGTACTATGTCATTCCAGGTTACTGTTGCCAATGAACAGGCATATGATGATGGTACACACCATGTAAATTTCCGCCACATGGGTCATGTACATTTGATTTCATCTGGATCTATGGGTGCACCCCCAGCATTTGGCTTGATGTGATACATCATCTCTACAATGGCCGATTCCCTCAGAGAATGGATGCCTTTGTCTAGGGTAGTCCACTTGGCCGAACGACTCATAACATCGTCCTTGTATGGAAACCTATCTTTCATAGCTGCCAAGAGCTGCTTCCAAAGGCTGAGGGACTGTTTCTCTCTTGCAATTGTTCTGTCAATTCCACCTTCCCTATCAGCTGGGATCACTTGTTTGGCTTCCCTACCTTCTAATTCATGACTGTTGGTTCCATTGTCCCAGCGTCAGAGCAATCAGGTGATGATGTGCTCCCCTGGTTGACAGGTAAAATTTTTTTGCATATTCCATAGCTCAGTTGAGGTCTGAGGTCAGGAAGTCACCTCTTCTTCTTCCTCTGATTCATGTGACGATGACTCCTGATAGATGCTCTCCCAGGTAGTAAATGCATTGTCATTGTTTCTTCATCTTGTTTCCTCATCTTTCTTGTCCTCTTTCTTTTTTTTTTACTTTTACCCTTGTGTACAGGGCAACTGATATTGATAACTGGTCCTGTAGTTTAGCTGCAGTGATTATCACTGTGCTTGGAGAGGCTGCAATATCTGTTGTTGGGGTTTGAGTAGCTGCTGCACTTGTTGCTGGGGCTGGTGCAACTACTGTGCTTGGAGTTGGAGTATCTGCGCTGTTGCTTTGCAATCAGATCCAAGGACATGTTTTTCCTTTTGAAGGTGCTGGATAGTGTTGAACAGGGCTCTGCAAGCATAGGCCAAGCTCCAGCACGTTGCCATGTTTCATCCCTCTCTGGTATGACCAGGATAACAACACACCTCATTTAAGCATTTTACTATTTTTTTTTATTTTCCATTTGCTCAGTTGTGAAGTCCCAAAGCACAGGGGTGGCTCACTGGCCTAGATGCTTGCCCACGCTATCCCACACACCCTGCCCCTCATCACTGTCCAGCCTTGGTGAAAAACTCTTGGTCCTCCTATATTGTCATCTAACCCTAGACAAGGCCCAAACCTGACTCTGCTTAACTCTTGACATCAGACAAAATGGCTGTGTGTAAAACACACTCTGTATGCCTATCAACATGGTGAATCTCCATCACAATCAGCAGGCAAATCTCAAGAGTATCTAAAAGCCATTCAAAACCTTCAGAACTCTCAAATGATGCTGTAAATGGTCTGGTGAGGGGCTGTAAAAGTAAGGGAATGTCTCCTTCATGGGCTGACAACTGGAGGAGGAGAAAACAGATGTGTAATTACTATACACTTCTGTTATGTACCTTCCAAAGTATAGAGGTGGTGACCATACTGGGAACACAAGACAGGTCAGTTTCATGATCAATGCTTCAATTGTATTACAAGTCATTATCATAAAGTACAATGAAACAGGGACCTTAGCCCAAGGCCCCCAGCCGATAAACACTAACACAGCAAATACTGGCTGTAAGTAAGGTACGACATGCTGAAACTGTGAGATCAAGAGCAATGACTTTGAGAGCCAATAAATCAGCATTGTAACAAGTGACTATTAATCCAAAACAATGAATGCTTACCACAAATACAAATTAGACACACTCTGGTCAGATCTGTTATCTCAAGCCTTCATGCCACACTCTGGATGCCAAAATGAACTGTTGTGGTTTAAGCCCAGTCGGCAACAGCCACACAGCTGCTCACTCACATCCCACTCTGGCTCCCAGAGGGATGGGGAGGAGAAGCAAAAGAATGTAACTCCCACGGGTTGAGATAAGAACAGTCCAGTAACTAAGGTATAACATAAACCACTGCTGCTACCACCCATAATAATAATAAGGGAAAGAACGGAAGAGAATGCAACCATTCACCATCTGCTGACCAATACCCAGCCTGACCGTGCAGTGATCTAACTCTTCTGGGTAACTGCCCCCAGTTTATGTAATGGGCCTGATGTGCTGTGGTGGAATACCTCTTCCATCATTTGGGGTCAAGTGTCCTGTCTCTGCTTCCTCCCGGCTTCCCCTCTGCCCTGGCAGAGCATGAGACTCAGAAAGTCCTTGGTCAGAGTAAACATTATTGAGCAGTAACTAAAAACATTGGTGCTATCAGTGCTGTTCCCAGGCTGAAAAGTCAAAAACACAGCACCACACCAGCTAGTAAGAAGGAGAAAAATGACTGGTACTGCTGAACCCAGGATACCTCCTTTAAACCAGTCTCCTGGGAACAGCCAGCAGTCTGGGGGTGTTTCTACCTTACATTCAACATCCATTGTTGCATGTTATTTACCAATGCTGTGTAAATGAAAAAAGACACGGGCACAGCTTGCGGTGATACCTCCTGCATTCAGGTCTATAGAAAGAAACTTATCATACTCTTTGTTAGTTTAACCCTGAAGTTTGTCAGTGTGACTGCTGGAAGAGTGACTTTCTGAACACCATTTCAACAGCACTACTCTAGACAGTGTCTTGAAACAAGATTACAGTGTGTAGCCCTGTTGTCAGTTAATACTAAATCAGCCTCCCAGTATTTTAAACGTGACATTGTGCTGAGGTCCATCTCTTTCCCGAACACCTGGATCAAGGAAATAAAGCCCTTCTCATCTGAATTCTAAGAGGACATTGGAAAACTGGGCCACCAAATAAAAACCTGACATATTCATGATGGTAGCCTCATGCTGATGCAGTCACAGATTAACTCACTGCTTGAATATAGTAGGAAGCAAAAAATTGAGCTAAAGCCTGCATTTCTAGGAAGATTCAAATGCTAGCACATGAATATTAGCAGTGTTTGCGTCCATAGGGATTTTACAGAGTGGTTTTGAAAGTCTGCACATCAGTAAATACCACATTTTTCTATGAGCACAGGAAGTCTGCAAAGCTTTTTGTGCAAAAAGCAAGGTTAAAATTCATTAGAGCTCACATCAGGCATTCGAGAGGCTTTACAAGCTTCCTTTCTGTCTTAAAGTGAATAATAACCACCAGAAATTGGTTCATATTTTTAAACGTTCTAGATGTTCCTTCTAGCTATGAAGTAAAATTGCCCTATGTCAGACATACGTTCCCCTGATAATTCTCCTCCTATTGTTTTAAAATTATGATTTTTGACAGAGGTTATAAAGAGTGCCATTAAACTGTGCTCTTGAGAGCTGCAATGAAATGCAGGGAAAAAAGTAAAAATAGTGAGGATCTGGGCCTTATTTGCCTTCACATTGGAGGGCAGAAGGAATAATGATGGCAGGTATAATCAGGCCTTTTCCATCTCAAGATGGGGTTTCATATTGTGACCATGCACTGTAAGTGGCCCTGATAACTGGGAGTAAGTCTCACAAGGAAACTCTATATTTATGGCTTGCTTTAACAGTGACAAGAAATTAGGGGTCCTCAGGACAGTATTTACTTTGAATGGAGGAGCAGAAGGAATTTTCCCCACTTAAATTCTCTCACCCAGTGCTGAGGAGAGCCCAGACTTGCTGGTATTCAAGGAATATGTATTTTCCCCGCTTCTTTTTAAGTGGCAGGTTGCTAAAGTGGGTAAATTTACATGTAACAGTTTAAAATGCTTGTTGATGGGTGCTGACTTAGTGCTGTTATCGATGCTTCTTTTAAAAGTAAACCAGGAGAATAAATAAGAAAGTACACAATAAATAAGCAAACCTCAAGCTTCATTTTATGGATACTGAACTAATCTTGAGCAAAAAAAAATTTCCCTTTAAAATACTAAAAATATATTACACTTGATTTTTTCAAAATGTTGGATTACTCTTTCCTATTAAGTTGAATATACCACTTCATTCTTTATCGCAGAGGAGTAAAGCATCACTCTGGTGGGTCATGCAAAGAGATGGTGCAGAAGGTGCTGCTGAAACCTTCCAACACCAAGAATGGTTTAGGGTGACAGGAGCCAAACTGTGGGACTATGAACCTCTGCAGTACCTCAAAAGTAAACCACATTGGAGGAAATTCTGCTTTATTTGCAGGTATATCAGTCTGACTGGCACCCAACACAGAGCAAAATGACTGGGATTATAAGAGAAGAGGTTCCAACAAAACCCAAGAGAAGTTTAGGTAGGAATTTGTTGCTTGCTCTTTAAAGCCTGGCTCGAAACTCTTGTGATCTCTTGGATGAGAGTTTTTTGTACTAAAACCCCCTGAAAAATTACAACTGAAAATTTAAAAGAAATAGAATAGAAACTGAATTCCCACAGTTCCTTCTGTGTTAAAAAAAAAGAACATAAACATGCTTGTATATGAAATGTGCCATCTCTATAAGAGACTATACTGTATCTCGGGGAGAAAGACCCTAAAAATTAAAGCCAGGAACCTGCAGGGGACAGGGATTTTTTGCAGCAAAACCCCAAAGTAGGGAATGTGGGGAGATTTTTCAGGTTATTTTTATTCTGGAAATCAAGGAACTCATCTATATGATGAACGCTATAATACCACAAGGTCTTATTACCTTGATAACCCTGTCCCTTATTGCTTGTTATCAATAAATAAGGGTAGTCAATCAATACAGTGTTTATTCATGTAATTAATGCAAAACTCACAGGATTTGCAACTGAATTTGGTAGATTTTATTACCTTGGGGAATGGTAGAAGAAACCACCTCTTGGCTGTTAGTGTTTAGTTTTTGGAGAAAACTGAGCCTTACAATCCTTTTGGTATTGCAAACTGCTGGTAATCAGGTAAAATCAACAAAAATCAGCATGGACACAGATTCATTACTCCGATGGACCTAAATAGCCCTTCCTCCATGGGAGCTGCAGAGCAGCAATGTAGCACAGAGCTAGCCAAATGTGAACATAGCATGTGAGGGAGGCAAAGAACTAGTGGAAATGTCAGATTTTGGGATGCTCAGGGCCACCATGCAATAGGCACAGAGGCAGGCAGCAATGCCAATTGCTAAAGACATCTTGGGGTTAGCAGGAGAAGACACATTTTTCACACCCCTCTTTCTGCTTCAACTCTTCTTACCTGCCTGCAGGGAGATGTGCCCCGTCTTATTTTACTGCTCCTTCAGTTAGAGAAGTCACAGGTTTGCTCCCACACAAATCATTTTCAAAGGGTAAAATACACTGAGATTAAAGTCTGCGACCCAAAATTTTCAGTGTATTCAGGCCCAGATTAAATTTTCCTTTTTAAGACCTGTAGACAAATCTACCCAAGAGAAAAATATATATATACAGAAACAAGTTTGACAGAAAATAAGAGAAAACAAGTAAAATATCACTTTTTTTTTTTAAAAAAAGGCATTAATAAAACATTTCCAGTTCCTCTTTGTAATTTCTAGTACTTTTATCTGATGCACCACATGAAAAATTCCTTGAACTTCAATTTGGAATTTTGACTGAAATTCTCTCTGTATTCAGCAGTGTCAGTACATGAATGTATTTACACAGTTTACTTTAGAGTGTACTTTGTTTAAATCCATGTAAAACTTCGTATTTGTTTCAAGGAAACTCTGGATGTGATCTAAATAATTGAGCAAGAGAATCTTTTTAAATATTTAGAAAATATATATTGGCATTTTGATATTTTACAGCACCACCCTATTAAAATTTATGGTAAGAAAGATTCTATTAAGCTTCTGAGACACTAAGCACTAAATAATCCCTGGGGAAGAGAAGGGAGGGAATTTAAGTACCTCATTGTAGCTAGGCTGTTGGCAGAGTTTTCAAGCAAACAACACTACAATCCAACATGCATTCAAAACAGTTGACACTGTGCTTGGATGCCATGAAAATCAATTTCATCTAAAAACTTACACATTTTTACGGACTTCTTGAATGTGCAAATGGAATGAATCTCACAGCAGCAAATGTTGTTCCATCTAAAAGTTTATCTCTCTTTTTCCTAGACAAGGGTGGAAATGAAGACTTGGGATCACCCTGCACAACTACAGTCATTGCTTCACCTGAAGGAAGTCCTGTACTGCATGGGTATGAGGGGAAAATAATGCAGGATAACTGAAAAATGAAGGACCTATTCATGCAGAAAGAGCAGTCTCTTGTCATGGGAGCAATGGTAAGCAAAGAGGAAATATATTTACCCAATAGAGAGCAGCCACTGGCAGTTTAAATGGTTTTTGAATACCATATTAATATTTTGAGAGTGGAAGCGCCAAACAAGACTTGTTTAGCAGGTCAAGCTAAGCTCTTCTGTGTTGACTCTAAAAACGTGAGCAAATCTGCAGTAGACCCTGAATCAGAATAATTTGTGTCAAGGAATCCATCATGGTGACACCCCAAAAACCAGCACAACTACTGGTGCAAACAAGCATAACATACACATGTGTGTACATGCATACACATACTGAGCAAAGTGATGTCTTCTTTTACTAGCATTCTAAAGCCTTTTTATTTTTAGTCCTTTTAAAATGATTATTGATAATAAGAAACCATAAGCTTAGAGTAGCATGTTCCACCCCTTTCCAATAAAGTGGCTCTTGCAAGAACCGTGATTTGTGTTGCTGGTCAAAAGAAGAGAAATGAAAGTTGAAGCATTCCTGGCCTCTACAGATCAACTGTGCAAGCACAGGAGACTCTTGTCCTGAGATTTTTTGATTGATTCTGTCAGGCACCTAATACAAAGCTACCCAACATGGGATCAAGGTGAAGTTGTCTCAGACCACAGGTCCTGCAACCTCACTGATCATTCAACCAGCGTAACTGTGCCATCAGAAGCAATCAGGTGGATGAGGCTCTTCTTACAACCCTGGAACTCTGAAACTATTTTTCAAAGTTTACATTCATTTGGTTTCCCTGACAATTCTCTGTTGAGCTGGCAATAGCACTGACTCATTTTCTTAATTACTTCCATGATTTACATGCCAAAAAACATAGCAGCAGAGATGCTGCTTGAAAATGACAAGAATCTCAAGGTGCCTGAAAATGTGTTTTGCAACCCTGACAAGCGAGATCAAACAATCGGTTACTTCAAGCAGTATTAAACCGGTTTAGGAGGATCATTCCTTGACTTTCAGTTTCTGACATATTGCCTTAAATGGCTCTGTTTTTCCCTTGTTTACACTCTGCTGTCATTAGGATGCTTTGAAAAGAGTATGTCTTAGTGACCGCAGCTATTTTACTTCATTATTTCCCATTCTACAGCTATTCCAGGCAAGCTGCTGGGACCACAATCCCTATATAACTTCCAGCTAAATTCCATACGCCATGTGGTTATTTATAATTTTATATAACAGGGTCAATTCAATCACAGAGTGAGAAGAGATGATTCAGATTCACTGATTTTACTGATGAGGATGTACATTTCATCACTATTTGTTGAGCCTTGACTTCTAGCTCACCCTTGAGCCTGCCTAAATTACACTACTCTAAATTAACTACAAAACTAGTAAACAACAGCTAGTAACAGCTTTTAAGAACTTAAACCACATTACCTGTCATTATCCATCAATCAATGACAGTGTGTATGTTCCCAAATTAGTGTCTGTGCAAGCGCTTTCCACGCAGCAGTGTTACTCATTTCGAAGTGATACATCTGTGCCCCCAGAAGCAGAGCTCTGTGACTTTAGGAGCTGCGAAATGAGAGGAGTTGACAGCTCCTTTCACAAAGAGCTTAAAACTATATTTAAGACACAACTCAAATAGAAATTGGGTGCAATGAATGTAGGTGGCTTGGATAGCTTTGTGTAAATGTATGACAATATCAGGTTGCTTAAAGACACGTGTATAGATGCTTCACCAGGAAAAATAATGTTCTAGCATTTTTCTTGAAATTCATTTTCAGGAAGCATTAATCAATTCAAACCCAATCGCAGAAGTGTTACAGGGATATAGAAAGAGACATGCTGGGAGGTTAGTGACTTTTTGTTTTTTTAATTTCTAGTGCATATTCTAAAGGGTTTTAACCCAGTATTTTCTCACCTCTAAGAAAGAGCAAATACCTGTAAGATTTGGAGTTCCATTCAGATGCACAGAACTGACAAAGTATCCTTTTCCATAATTTGCGAGTTATTTGGCAGGAGTTACTGAACCTTATGATTTAGAAGCCACCATTAGCATTAGCACAGTAGGTTTATCTACCCAGGGCTTTCCATTCTGGTTCTGAATCCAGCAAGTGGATGTACTCCCTTCATGTGCTTATGTTGTATGTGTGTATGTACGCATACACACACACACAAAATACTTTCATGTTTACTCCAATATGCTTCATTTATTCCTGTACCTTTAACTAAATTTGAAATCTTGTAGGATGTTTAGTGCATTAAAATACTGTTCATGTTCTAATTACCAAGTTTGCTACATTTTTCTCAATTAATACATGAATAATAATGGAAAGAAAAGCTTTTGTTGAACTTCTCAGCACCCATCAACTTTAGCTAGATATAATCCTCAGTGCTCTCCATTTTCTGAACTGCTGCGCTCCTTATAGAACAGCCTTAATATTTTTGAAGGAATATGTACTTTAGAATATTTAATCTGTCTTCTAACTCAAAATACAGAAGTGGAAAATCGGCGGAGAAGAACTCACACTGCCTGAGCAGAAAAACATCAAATTTTTCAAGTTATTTCAAGATACCAGCTCTCTGAACAGTCATGGAATAAATTCATTCTTCCACTGAAGTCATCATCAGGTAAGTCAAGTTTTAGATCTCCAGCAGAACATTTAACAGCATTTTTATAGGAGCTTAAAGAAACCAACAACCCAAGCAAACAGGTTTCAGCCTATTTTGCTACACAGTAAGGAAAAAAGCTATCCAGTCACATCTCTACCTAAAGATCTTCATGTCTGCAGCCCAGACTTAAGAAGGATGTGCTTGTTCTTTAAAACATGACGGCCTAAGGATTTTACTCTGCAGACATGACTCCAGCCTGCATCAAGCCTCCTTCACCGTTGCCAGAGTCAGAAGGAGGACCTGGGGGGGCTGAGACCACCTCACAGTGACACCGTTCAGACAGAACCTGCTCTGAGCCAATCCACACCTTTGCTTATGTTACAGCAACAGCCCTGAGCAGCAGTGCCCTGCACCCATCACAGGCTGGGGGGTTGTATTATCAATAGTACTAAAGACTGACAAATATTCATAAGACAGTGAACATAAACCTGAAAACAACTGAATTAATCACTTCAGCATAAAACATGGAGACTACAGACACCGCATTGCCTCTTCAACCAAATGTGGCAAGTTATTAATGGCCATAACAAGCAGCCTGTATTGTATGTAACTTGCCTCCAAAGCTCTCAGCACAAGCATTTTTTAACTTCATATTGTTTAAATATAGATGAGTGGTTTTTAAAAAATGGTAGAATTATTCAGTTCTTTGTTACTGATAAAATACTCACAAAGGTCGCAGATGCAGCACTTTGCAGGAGATAAATATTCCCGACAGGAAAATCCACTGACAAAAAGCTACTCTGACCTTTTATCCATTGCAAAATGACTTCTCAGGCAATAACAGACCCATTTTGTTTGGTTGCTTTTTTGTTTGCTGTCTCTTGAACTTCAAGGATGCCTTTTATTAGTCCTTCCAGGAAAAAAATAAAAAGCCTCAGCAAAGTTAGTAGTAAAATTCAGCAAGAGACTTCAGATAATCCTTGTAGCAGAAAGCAAAAAACTACTTATGGAGAGAATCAGTGAAATTACTATGTCCTTTACAAGATTATTGCTTCATTAACTGTACCACTGACGTTCTTCACTGTGTAATAAAGATGTGTGCCTACTTAAACTATTTCTCTGTACTCGCATTCACACATTTAACATTCACACATTCATATGTATGCACTCCCAACAATACATACACAGCTGCACGTTAGTTGCACAGAACAGGAAGAACGTAATATTAAAGCAAGATCATTTTATTTTTAAGCCAAACTTGAGGAGTTGATTTGGAAGGAATCATCCTCCATCAGCTTGCAGTTTCATTGACCTTTTTCTATCAAAATAGCAATCAAACATCAAGTACTTGCTAATTAGTATCAGTAGGAGTCAAGACACTTAGGTTTTCCCATGAAAGGTTAACCCTTATGCTTCGCCTGAGAGTTAGGTAAACCCCCAAAGGCTTGTCTCACGTCAAGATAACAGGCATGTAATCTAGCTTCCAGCTCTGCCTGGCACTGAAGAACAGTTCAGCTCTGGTTCCCCTCTTTGCTTCCTGCACAGCATGGGTGGTGGTGTGTTTTCCATATTGATTTGGGCCTTGAGAGACTACAGCATCATTGCTTGAAAACATCAGGGTGAAAAGGCAGCAGCAATTTCCCCAGAGGTGTTAGAGCCTTAGAGAGGGCTGCTTTGCATGCAGTGATTTTTGCTTACTGCATTACAGTGGAAGCATCTTTTAATATATATCCTTTGGGTCCTATATTCCTGTAGATGCTTTATCTCTTCACTGGAATTAAGTGCTCAGTATTACTAAGCAATCACACACAAATTAAAAAGACCTAATAATCATAATTTTTGACTGACTGGCAAGAGTTATATGGCTGATTTATTCATTAGTTACAGCTTACATAGGTCTTCACTATGAATACTGGTTCCATGCAGTTACCAGTGATACAAATACATTATTTAAATGGAGTTGGAATCTCATACCAAACCTTTTACTCACATGTGAATCACTTACATGTCTTTGCCGACTAACTGGCCCATATACTTGAGTACAGGCTCCATACATGAATAGGAGAATACAGATCTGGACTGCATTTATTTTTCATGTTTTATTTATGTGGACTTGTGGTTATTTGATGTTAAATATATTGTTGACACATTTCTTTATAGATACTCCAATTTATAATTTATTTGCATGACGGACTTTGTTATAGCATCCTCTTATTCCAGGAAGACCTTCTAGAGTATTTGGAATTGCTGTCACTGACAGCACTGGAGTGTTTGGGTTATCCATGTGTGAATTCCTTCCCTGCCAGCGTGGAGATTTACTTGGAAGACATTTGTGGATTCCTCAAGCTTCACTTTTAATTCTCTACTTGAAAAGCAGCAATGCAAAACACAGAAAAAAAAATCTTAGGAAGAAACTGTTAAGATTGAGCCTTGGAGAAATCTGAGCCCATAGAGAGCACTCCAGACTTGCTGGATTGAGGAACAGCAATAAGCAAAGCAACTGGCTATGGCAGAAAGGTTCCTTTAACCTCTCATCTGAGCTCATCCCAGGTTATAACTAGATTTTCTAGTGAAACTGGGGAATACATATTGGCATAACCCTATAAATCAAAAGTCTTGTCACAAGCCTCTAAATATCAGAATGTAGGTACATTTGTTAAGGAGAAATACGTTTGGCCATGATTTGAAAGGAGCTGCTGGAGACTTCCCCAGTCCCAAAAAAGCCTGTATGGGGTGCAAGTTAGAGATGTGCAGCATGACTGACTGGCACCACTAACAGCAGTTTACAGGGAGAACAGCACAGATTGATTCTGCCATCTTCCCCTGCTGTTCCCTGTACTAAGGTTGGAAATACAGCAGCTGCGGTTACATTTCTACCAGGCAATTGCATGCCATTGTGAACCTGATGCACTCCAGCCCTCTTGCTGCACTTAACATGTCTGGTCTCTTGAGATTACCTGAGACTCTTATTTACAAAATGATCTAGAGATAAAATGGTCAGACAACAGCATGCATTGTGGAAGAGGGTTTGCTTTTTTTTTTTCCTGACAGATGACAGCATCCTGTCTTACTCCTTGGTGCAAGAGGAAATGTACTGAGAATGCAGAAATAATACTTTATACCTAAGCCGGTTGCTTATGATGGAGTAGGATGCTTTTTGTTAGATCATGAAACCTCAGTGAGATTGAGCCCCAAACTACACACCTGGTTTCAATGCATAGAACACAAGGATGGGTCGTGGCAGCAGTGGGAATGAGAGCCAGGGACTGCATGCACAGCACTGATTCAGAGTGAGTCAAGTCAGTGCAATACAGTAAGAGAGTGCTTTCATGATGGCCAATAGCAGTACTGATACAGTTCCTTTTCAAGGTGATTTTCACATCGGATCCATTGAGCACTAGAGTGGTGTTTAAAGTTCTCCTCACCTGCAGAATCCCTGTGGCAGCTGATGCCCAACCAGATCCCTCCAGGCACAAGCGGAAAGGTGGAGGGGAGCAAGGCTCTGAGGAGCCGCTAAATCAATGTTGATCCAAGTCTGTTGATAGTTTCAATAATAGATTATAACCACAAATCAAGCATGGCAGATATTCAATAAAACTGAAGGGGTTTGCACTGCTCCAGTTTTACCCAGTTCACTTCTCTACTTAACGGGTTTCTGAACCCAACTTCATAACGCTAGTCAATGCTGTCTCCACACATCTCTGGACATCTGGCTGCACCCATAATCCAAGTAAGGAAAAGAAAAGCTATCACTCTCCAAAGTCTCGAGATTAGGAAACTTGCAGATGGATTTTTGTAAGCGGAAGGCACTTCAGTTGAAAAGATCAAGAGGGAAGAGGATGTGATTGTTCTGCTCCGCAAATTATTCAGAGGCTCATAATTAGCACTACCTGCAAAAGAGTATCCTACTACCAACAGCAACCAGTCTGTATGCAACTACTCTCTTGTTCTCTCAATGCAACAAAAGAGACCAACATTAGGAGCCCTTAGCGAGGGAAGCAGTAGTAATAGGCACAGTCATAAGAAATTACATTATAATTGGAAGATGCAGTACAACACTTTTAGACAAGGGATCAGTACTTTCAAAAATAGCCAAGAATAGGAAATGCATCTATAGCTGTATTCTTTATTGAAGTCTGATTCAAAGTACAATGTTAGTGATTTAACATAAATGTAACACGTTTTTATAATTCTTATCAAAAGTTCAGTCACTAGATCAGCATAAAGCACAGCTCATTAAAAATAGATAAGAGGGGATTATGTTACATACTGTCAAGGGAGAAAAAAAGTATTTCGACTACAGAGATTCTTTAATCTGTTGCTCAGAAGGCGCTGCACACTTTGCCAATTGAACAATGTGAGTGCATCCAACTTTCAATCACACATGTCCTCACAGAGAATGTAAAATGGTTCTTCCTAGCATGCAAGATACACTTTTAACAATGTAATCCTGATTGCATGTCAAACTTTCATTTTTTTTTTTTGATCGACATCAGTATTTAACTACACTTTCCAAGTTCTAACAAGGCTGAGATTTCAGAGTGTAAACACTCATTCTTAAAGATGTGTGTGTTTATTTTGTGTGCATATAGTGGTTTTGCACCGAAAGCACTTGCTAATCTGAGATTTAGCACACAAATCAAACATAGTCCTTGAGTTCTCACAATTAAAGATCATTTTAGTTTTTTGTTTTTTTTTTTTTTTTTTTCCAGGTCCCAAAATAAAGATATTTCTGATCAAAGAGGCAGAAAATTAACCAAGACCTAAACTAAGTTCTCAGTGAAATACTTTCTGATCACAATTGATCAACTGAACTCAGTGAGTGCCAGTTTTTACAAGGGAGGACAGAAAGAAGCTGAAGACACCATGGTAAAGAAATTAGAAGAACTTGGGAATAGTCATGTATCAGAGGAGTATCACTACTTGTACATGGCAGTGCTTTTACTCTGGGTCTGAAAATGAACTGATGTCATCAGCAGTTACATTTGCACTTTAATACCCCTTAATCACTCTGGATCTGTTGTATGACTGGAAGCAAATTAGAAGAGAGTGCTTTCAATTTACATCATTCAGACAGGAATTAAGAAATAAATACCATAATAATGAGTCCTAATGAAATTATACCTTCCATGGAACATGTTATCACTAGATGTGTTCAATTTTGTATTCAACCAAGAAAAGAAAAGCCAAACAACAAAAAGAAGGAAGCGTAAGGAATTAATCTTTCTAAGGGCCATTTATATTGATGGAAGTTCATATACAGTTACCAGAACTCTCACAGTGGTGCTCTGCATGAATGCAAGGGCAGAACATAGTCATTAACAAGCCAACTGCTTCAATGAAACATCTCCTGCCACTATAAGCTGATGTAAAGTTAAAAGGAACCTGTATTTTCAGCTAAAAACTTCCACCAGGAATACGAACACCTGGAATGAAGATGACTGACAGAGCTGACTTCCTTGACCAGTCCTGATACACTTTTGACCTTTAGTAGAGAAGTACTGATATATTGTGCACCCAAATATAAATTAAAATCAGTCTCTTTTAGGCACACTGTAATTTGAGCTTTAATTGCTGTTTCATCTTTATTCTTTAGCATTAGCACTAATTAAGTACATTTTAGTTCTTCCATCTAGGAAAGCAATCCCTGTAGGTCAGAGAACCAAGTGAAACAGCTACTTATCATGAACTCTACAGTAATTCACCACCCATGTTTTTGGAGCACATGAGTTTCTGGTACACTGCTCAGCAGAAGTTAATAGTTGCATTTTTTTCATGTTTCTTACATCAAGACAGCCAATATGAGGAATGCTGAGCCAGCCAATCCTGTCATCAGCTACATCAATTTTACCTTTCAGTTAATCTTCAAAGACTTAATTCTTCGGGTGAAAAATTAAACAATATTTTTACTTACATTTATAAAATAAATTATCATTGGGCTCTTTTATTCTAAATATTGATTTTGGAAAGGGAATGCATCAGTTCCTTGATAAACAGACTAGAACATCAATCATGCAATTTGCTCTGACATTGAGTGAGATACAATGAAAATGGGAATTTCTGAAGGTGGTAACTTGTTGATTAAGGTCAGCAAAATATCCCAGGATATGCAGAGAGCAGTGGGGAATGTATCTCAAATCACTGCCATTTTTAGTGTGAGCCAAAAGTGATGGTCAGTGACCACAGCACTGTATGAGGTCATGAGCTCAACTGTATTAGTGAACCAAGATTATTATTTGATGTTAACAAAAGTCATGGTGGGAATTTTAAAGCTCTGCTATTTTAAGAGGAAAACATTTTATGGTAAAGGTTAAAGAAATCAAATATTTCAAAAGAGATTTTATTAATGATCTTGAGAAAAAGTGAAGATCCAAATTAGAAAGCAACAAAATCTAGTTTCCAATGGCCAATATTCCTTTGAAAAAATAGCACACACACTTCTTAGTCTAAGTCCTCTGTACCTTTGCCATAATTTTGAGTTTATATGTTTAATTCATTTTAAAAAAGACAGTATTAGCCCCAATTATTGATGTAATTCATTCCTTATGTTGCTATGGATTAAATAGTTACTTATCTATAGTAATTATGCAATAGGCTGTAACTAGCTGAAATATGAACACTGCCGGTTTGTCCCACTGTGTTTCAGATCTGCAACATAATTGTTAATGTTCACAACAGTGCAGTAATTGAATTACAGAGCATTAACCACATGATTATTATGATCATAAACTCCTACCAAATGGAAGGCTGTGAAATGAGACTCCAAACACTGAAGCTGTGGAGCTTATACCAAACTACATCTATCCTGCTCTTCAGACTACTTTAGTCACTGTCACAGTCCTAGCTTCTTTCACCTGTAAAACTTCACACACAACCCGTCTTTTCCGCTACTGGAGTTGTTCCAAACTTCAAGTTTGATTTTGATGCAACCCTCATAGATGCTCCAGGTTGCTAGATTGGCCAAGTTTCCAATCCTGCAAAATCTGTACTTATCTGCATGAGGCTGCCTTCTCAAGAAACTTTAAGCAGATACCAGTCGAGTTTTCAAATAAGAGTCTTCCTCACAAATCTGGTGGGATTCATCTGTTCTAACATCAGCTGTCTGTAGGCTGAATGCCCAGGCGAAGCCATTTACATCATAAAGAGAACAAAGCATTTTCAGGGGAGAACTCATTACAAGGGAGGGTGTTTGTGATCTTGCACATGGAACCTCTTTGAACTGTTTCCATTGAGAAGCTTTGATTAAATCCCCATCTTTCTGGCCACTTGGGGTATACAGAAGTCTCAGACAGCATCATATTTGGGTAATTATTTTCTATAATTTCTTAGATTTGCTGCAACTCAAATACACAATCACAAAATCTAAAACAACTAACTTTGACTCTGAGGGCACCATAGTAGAATCTCAAATGCTCATTTTATGTCACTGTTTCCAGTTGTGAAGATTCCAGCCTTGAGTTTTACATCTTAGACACAATATTCTCATTAGTCATTTGTTACTTTTTTTTCTTTGAAAAATGACCTAAATGCCATCAGGAAGTGTGACTGAGAACATAATTGGGACTGAGACAATTAATGTCCAAAAGACATTTACAGTGATTTATCCAGAATCCTTACACTATCCAAAAGCCATGAAATCCAGACCTGCAGATACAAAGGCTGAGGTGTATCAGTTTGGAAACAGCAAATGTGAACTCTTCACCCACTGAGGCTTTCTTCATCTGACACTTCAGAGTTGTTCCACTGCTACACAGCTTTCAGGAGCTCTTTTAATGTGTGAAGCTGCAGATCATTTGTGGTGAGTAAAGCCCTAACGGATTACTCATTGTTAATTAAATAACCTGATTCTGTCCACTGAATGTAATACATTAAAGTATTTAATGTTTGTTTGGTAAACTGCTTTGCTAAATGCTCCTTTGACTTTTATTGGTAATAAACATTAAGCATTTATGGCCTGTGAAAGCAGTTTCACTTCTAGCTTATGCTGTTACTATTTACAGTTTGTTAATGAAATGCCATTAACTTGTTCCAAACTGCAAGTTGTTTTTGTTCTACTCCTTAACTTTTATTACACAGGATACAGAATAAGTCAATGACAGTCACATGAGCTATAAGCATCAGTGGCACTTGTGACAAAAAACTTACATTGTCACATCAAAACATGTTTTCCACTAGATAAAGCTCCAACTAGTATTTTTTTAACTTTTATTCCTGCTTTTGCTATGTGCATTCGTTTGCACCTGACTATTGTTCCCTGAAAAGCAGGGACAACGCTTCTGAGTTGCTGAGAAAAGAATACTTGAAAGCTGAATTAAATACAGTCTGAATTAAAATCTTTTCCACACATAATAGTGGTTTCACACAACTACAGCATCTGATATGAGTAGCTAAAACGTGCATGCTTAAAAATAAGAACACACACATTCCCCAGAACTACATGCTTGTGTGCCTCTTTCTGTATACAAACCCTATACAACTCTTGAGTGCTCTGGAGATAGAAGAACTACCTCTGCATGCAATTTGTATTCCTACACAGAACAAGCAATACATTTTATCTACCAGGGGTATAAAATACAGGGTTCTGCCGCTTTAGCAGTCTCCTGTCTACCCTGTGCAGCAGCAAACAGCTCCAGTGAGCCTGACTCTTTAAGGAGAAAGCATGTGCTGGATTTACAGGGAAAGAAAAGTCAGATCAATGATTGCTTTAGGAGATAGTTCCTTTGCCTTTGCATTTGTCTGCAACTGGTTTTCTTTGAATGTTAGCGATGCATCACAAACATACCTACGGAGTATAATGCATTTGTGAATTCACTCTGCAATGCAGACTTGAAAAGTAAAAAGAGCTAGGATGGCTTGGTCATTCTGATATGTCTGATTTCTCTATCAAAACTTTTATTGTGACACTGCTGTTTTGTCTAATGGAAATAGTTGGAGCGATCCATTATTCTCCTTAGGAAATAACCAATTTTGATAATAACATTCCATGAAATAAATTACATGGCCACATTCCAGCTGTTGTGTGCCGAAGAATGACAGCACATCTATCAAACAATTAAAAATATACAGTTTTGGAAGAAGTAACACCTAAATCAGCCCCACTTGCAGATTTAGGTAGGTATAACAGCAATTCCTGGGTACCAAGGTACCTGTAGGGTGTCAGGCAGGGTTTAGAAGTCAGACCTACCACAATGGCAAGAGAAACAGAAGCCTGAAAATATTTGGCCTATCTTTACTCTGTGCTCCTCTCCCACAGGGATAAAAACAGCTCCCTGCAGTGGAAAGCAGGAACAAAGAGCCAGATAGAAGCTGCTGATAATTAAGAGCAAGAGTGCTACTGAGCAGCTGCCAAAGTGTGCTGCAAAGGCAGCATTAGCCCTTCTTGGGCCAGTTCTTTAGATTTTGGAAATAGGTTAATGTAAATAAAAACCCTGTGCTGAAAAGATGATGGGACAGAACCACTGCAAAGGATCAGACTGGGGTATTGGCGGGAGGTCAGTCCTTAGGCTGCCTTTTGGGTGGCTGCATTGGCTTTTTAGGGGTCCACATTTGCATCATTGTTGCTGGGTACTGATCAAGGACAAGCTTCACAGTCTTCCCCTTGGCCGATTTACTAAACTTTGATGTCTTTTTTGTTTGCAGTCCTTTCAATCCAATATTGATCATTGTAGAATGCTGTGAGGTAACAGCGTGAAGGTATTATTTAACTTAGGGTTGGGGTACCTTTTGTCTTCAAAAAAAGTGTTTGCGTGCAAAGTTTCAATCATCATCTATAGCACCACAATGAGTAAGTGTTAGCACTGAGAAATTTTGATTCTTAGGCTCAAGTCATACAATCACGGAGAATAAAAAATAAAAGAAGGAAACAATCCCACACTCTCATATCCACCTACCTCTCCAAAACTCAGGGAGGAGTAAGCCAAGAGATGGCTAAAAGCAGCTAAGCTATTCTTAACCTTGCTTCATAAGTGACAGCAAAATTAAACAGAAGCAATCATGAATCATAGGAGGATCAGAGCTGGGTAACTAATTGGCCTATTTCCTATACTGTCAGAATCCTCTCGAGCAATTTTCCTCAATTATAACTGCAAATCAGCATGTTATTTCCTCCTCACAAGCTACCCATTGCTGAGGGACTAACTAGGTGTCCCAGGATACTTCCTGATCTATTACTAAAGACCAGTTCTCACTGTTAAATAATTACAGGAAGTTCAAAGTGCTGGTTTGGAGGGGAAAAAAATAAATCTGTTTTACCTGTTAAGACACAGAAAATGGAAATCTTACTTATAGAGAATCAACATTATTTTTAATAGTAGGCTTTCCTAAGAATTGGGGATCTTCTTGGATCAAAGCTAAGGACAGCCTTTACAGAATATATTCAGCACTTGCTCTTCAGGTATTGATTTTCCTTCAGTATGAAGGCTATAATACTAAAACTCTGTCAACTATAGAGTCCACTGGAAAAAAGGACAGCAGTTATTCACTGCTATTGTTCAGAGGTATCAAAGATATGATTAAACTTGCGTATAATTAGAGCAACCAAGTGAAGCTGCTTGTTCTCTGGTTGCATGCTGATCACACACAACATACATTTCACCCATTACTAGTATTCTTCAAGGTGCATTATTTAGTTAACATCAAATTTCTCATGTAATATCAAATATATAAAAGACAGAACCTTATCTTTTCTAAAGGATAAAAAAAAACCTCTAAGACATCCCTTTGGAGAAAAGAAGGTAATGGAACAATTGACTCTTCTCGGCTACATTACCTAAGTTTCCTCAGTTGTGCAGACTATAAAAGATATGTATAAACTAAACTGATCTGAAATAAAATGGAGAATCACTGTGTTGATTCATCTCAGAGCAGTGGTACTTCATTGGATGGCAGTGTTTGGGCTTCCCAGGTGACAGGTCCAGCAGATTCACCATGTGTGCAAGGAACACCTATGCAGAACAGCCTTCAGGGTTTTGCTTGTTAGCTTGTTTTGTAAATTCTTCTCCACAGCTAGCACCTTGCCTGCCCAGCACTGAGCTGGATTTGCTTTCAGAGCAATTCCTTCTGGCTCATTAGTAACAACAGGCTCGTCCTCCCTGGTGACACCTCTGCCAGTGCTATGTGTGTCTTTACTCAGCTTTCAAGACATTAGAGAAGAATTGTCACAGGTAGTATGCAAACACCTTTCTTTGCTCCTTGAGCTGATAAGAAGTTTGTGGATTGAGCGTTAATGGTACAGGTTCAAAACCCATCCTATATCACAAAAAATAATGGTTTAGTATTAGAAATACCTTTATTGCAAGTAGTTCACACTGAAAAAAACCAAGAAAAAAAAAAGAACAAAAAAGAAGTGTGGGGTTTTTTTTAATTTATTTGTTTAAATGAAAGATCTTGATCTGATCTACTTCATGAGAAATTTGACTTTTCTAAGTGCTACACAGTGGTAGCATTTGGGGGCTTTTTTTGGCTGGTTGGATTTTTTTTTTTTTTTGAGGGGTAGAGGGGAGACACTGAGTTCCTAGTTTGGTTTTTCTTCAAGGGAAACACACAAATCGGTCATCATAAAGAGATACTAGAGTGTTTTTAAGGTCTCTTAGTCTCAGTGACTGCAGTTGGCCTGTCACACTTACAGCAACTAGCACGTTCAACCCTATAAGCTCTGTCATTACTGTCTGGGAATAGCTTAACAACCAGCAGCATCCCCAAGAAGGTCTTACAAACTTTTTAGCAAAAAGTGATACCTTAGCACCTTTTCAAAAGGGTGGGCTATTACCCAGTATCCTGCTGCAAAGGTAAAACTTGGTCTAGTGAGGTTTTGGGGACTTTCTGTAGTACAATAGTGCTACTGTATACAGCTGTATAGAAGCACAGAGATTGCTCTCTGCAGATAAGCTGGAGTTGTGCTCCCAAATTTTCCAGTAGTTCCTAAAAAACATAGAAATACTAAGTTTCTCAGTGCTGCATTGCAGCTCTCTAATACCTGTAAAGTCTGAAGGAGAATAGTTTCATTAAAGGTCTTGAAATGGTCATGTTTAAATAACTAATCTCAGGTGGCCATGACTCAGTGATTTCTTTAAAGACAAAAGCTGTAGGTTGTTCATAACCTGTGTTCAAGATAAAGAAACACTTGTTACCTTGTCCAGCTAAGAAACAGAAATAGATTCATCTGGGGTCAAAAGGGAAAACAGCATTTGAAGACAAAGGTTGAAATTATGCAAGAGATGCTTAAAAAATGTATTATCTGCCTATCCTTTTCTATCCTTCAATTTTATTATGTCTTGGAAATGAGCCATTGCTGCTCCAAAGCAGCAGATTTTATTTGGCTGTGAACCACAGGGCAAAGCATCTCCTCCTCTCTCTTGCCTGTAGGGGATTTCAGATATACATAAAAAAAACCAAACCAGAAAACCAGCATAACACTATCGACATCAGTGATGTTGTGATGCTTTGCTAGTAGCACAGAACACCATGTGGCTTAAAGCAAGAAAACATCAAACGTATCAAGAGAACCCCAAGGAGAACCTGGGATTTACAGCTAGCAAAGACAAACTGACAGAAGGTTAAATGATGTCACTTCTAAAGCACTAAAGCACTGTGTGGCAGGGGGAACTGCAACAGTGGAAAGGAACTTTCCCTTGAACCCATGCACAAGAGATGCTCAGAATGGTAGTAGGTATGATGGATGGGGATTTTGGGCCCATAAATGGTCAAAACTGCCTCCAAAAAAGTAAGAACAGGCAGAGCACTAGTACTGAACCAGGATGCCATCTCTACGCTTAAATACTTTGCCAAGAACCATGACTATCCAATGGATGAATCTTTCTTATGATCCCCATCAGTACTCACTAGCCTGATTAACCTGCATGTTGTCTACCTTCCTGCTAGGTTACTGGGAAAAGTTGGGAAATGCCTACAGAGGGTCAATATCTAGGAAGAATATGACAGTCATCCCACTGTGCAAAATGCAACAGAAAGCACTTTAGGAGACAGATACTGCATTAATGATCCACACTTGAAGGTGATGCAAACCAGGACAGGTGCTTCTGGGATGCTGATCTATGTTGCAGAAGTCAGAGCTTGCTTTAAATGGTATTTAAGTTCTCTCAAACTGGGCTACTGTATCCTATATATCATCTATCAAATGCTCTTATCAATCAGTTGCCAAACATATTTCTCATAAGCACCAATACTGTGTGGTTCTACACATTAGCTCTTTGATACTAAGCAAGGTAAAACCGATTCCAGCTACCCCATGACAGGGATTAGGAGACATTCCTCACAGCTCCTCTATTACTGCTACCCAACGCATAACCGAACAGAGAGCAGATGACAACTACATGAAGTGAGATGATGGATTTCCAGGCTATACTGATTCTAAACAGAGCTTCTGCCAATTTTTCCTGCAAATTCACCAGGTCAGGCTCTGTCTCCAGCTAAATATGTTGAAGCTTCCTAGTGTAATTCACACCCATGAAATCAGCTATAGTATTTAAAAAACATTTTTTTCCTGATAATTGTTGAAGAAACTCTGGAATAGAATTTGTACGAGGCAGCACATCTGGTAATTCTTCCTCATAACTGTCATGTTCCTTTCTCCTGCCAAAAGATCAACCCTGTGCTGAGTAAAGCAAATTAACAAACTGCAGCTCAAACCTTTTAGGCTGCAAACCAATGCAATCACACTAAAGCTCCATCACACAAGTGGTCATACTGAATTCTTTAGAAGCCATTACTGCAGCTGAGTTAACATACACATGGGCCATTTCCTCTGGTTATAAAAGCACACTTACACACCAAAAATTATAAACCTTCATAAAGCTGCTAAAAAGAAGGCAAAATCAGGCCCTTCTTTTACTCCTGCATATAGCACAGACAGTGCATGTGATTGCACCAATGGAAGACTGTATCGCAGAGGAGCTTTCATATGGACATTAATGTCCCCATACTCAGAGATTAGTGTGGGGCAACAGAGAAAGTTGAAAGGCAAAGGCCATTTTCTCCTGTTTTACAGAGCATAGCTACAAGGTATTATCCTAGTACTATCTTGATAATAACCTGTGCTGCCCTTTTCTATGTGATATTGTACTCTTTGGTTTCCACTATGCCATATGCACACGAATGTGCACAAAATTCTAAGACGACCACAAAACTAGTCTTTCAAGGCATACGGCAGCATAGTAAAACCTCAGTTTCCTCTTCCATTTTCATCTCTTAGTTGAAGTAAAACCCAAAATGTAAATATTTCCAGAATATTTACATTTTACTTCCATTAAAGGATAATATAATTGAACAAATGCCAGGTGATTAACAGCACCTTCTTTCTTACATGCAGTTGCCATCAGATTAAGCATACAGAAAAGGCAAAACAGTAAAACATTTTTCTCAGAGGACCTAAAATTTCTACCAATACATTCAATGAACATGAGAAATCCCTTGGTGTTTTCTCTGTTTGAAACTAAGGAAATTTTCATGGCCCTGAGTGTACTACTGGTCCTTGATCACCTTCAGCATCTCTATATTAGTCCTCACCCAAACAGCGATAGGCAGTGCTGTTTCTACTCAGCTCTAACCTTTGCTGTTAATTGACCTTCCCAGACTGACCTTAGACCTCTCCTTTCTCTAATGATCACTGAGCTCTCAACAGAACCTGTCAACATCCTCATACCTATTCTGCTGGCCTGGCTTTGTGCCCTGGGGTTGCATCCTTGTTTACAAGGTTGCTGCTCCTACCTGTGTTTGGTTGCCTCAGTTCCTGGATTGCCTGCCCTAGTGAAACAGCTCCCTTCTTGCTTCTCCCTCTCAGAGGACTCAAAATATTCCTCCCTAAAGCTGTTTTTATATACAGTGTCATGTCAAGGATATACTGCCCATGTGCGCAATGACAGCTATGTACAGTAGTGATTCAATAAAGAAAAAATAATCTATAAATGGTATCACCTCACATTAAACTTTTGACTTGAGGTGAACAAGGAGTAGACTTGACATTCACATCTATTCAGGTCAGCCATTTAACACTGCACGGTCCAGGGCCATCTCTCCCCAAGGAAAGGTTGTTCTTTCCTAATGAATGCATACACTCACTTCATATTTTCCCAAAGCCAAAAAAGGTCCAGTTTGAGTCTGGCTATTAGCCAGCCTCAAGCTGCACAGAAACACGAGATGACTGTGAATACACTAATCAAAAATGTAGACTAAGGACAGAGACAGAACACTATCCCTTCAAAGAGCTTGATTCTTCTCCCACTGCACTGATTTTATACTAGTGTGATGTCACAGTCATTAATGATGTTACTTCTCACCATTAAGGGGTTACATTACCCCTAATATGAAGGGGGGGAAAATTAGATTAAGGGTAACTGTAGATTAAGATTAGATGTAGGCAAAGCCTTTATTTTCTTTGGTGCACCCCAATCATAACACCAAATACAGAATGCTTCCAAGGTAAGATTATGCACTTTTGAGTTCAGAAACAAAGAGTTCAAAACTGAGACCTGAATTCAGGAACAGACAACGCAGATTAAAGAAAGTGGGACAAAAAAAATGCAATTCCTGCAGCAAGGCAAGTGAAAAAAGAAAAATTTTCCTCTAAGGCTCAGTGAAGTATGATATTTTCATATTTTGCATGAGGGTTTAAGGATTATGTTCAGAAGTTTACTGGTGACTCCTAGATAAGAAACAAGATGCTTGAATATAATCTATGTCAAGGATATTAAAAGATACCAGCAGTGCTTATTTTCACTAGTATAGTGAAAGAGTACCTGAACTATGGAAATCAATTTGATTTGAGGACACTTGGAATTGAGCATGCTTTGTCTGTTTTTATCCACATGAATGGAAACCCCCAAAAGATACAAACAGAGCATAACTCCGATACTGAAAGAGACCTGGACAGCAGATGGGCTTGTTAAACTGCTTTGTAAGGTCAAGCTTTGCATACCTCAAAGTTCAAGAAAATGGTTTGTGCACACCTCCTGGAAATTTCTGCTGGGCTAAAGCTCTGCTGCTCCTAAGTGAGTTGTAATGACACAATGTACACAGCTGTGTGGAAAACAGAAGAAAGAATATTTGACACGCAAGACTTGTCAGGAGCAAACCCCATGTCCTTTAGGTGCCCCTTAGTCAATTTTTTGACCTCACCTCCTGTTAATCTCCCTGCAAGACTCCATGAAGTGCCACATCCTCCTTTATATTCTACTGACTTGAATTTTATTGGATGTCTTCACTGATTTAATGATTTATATATTACCTATACTTCATGATTTGGCATTTTTCCTACTGAAGGCAAGACAAGTTGTCAGCCCACAATGCATCATAAGAAACAACCATAGCAGTCTCCAAGGAAATATTAATTGCCCAGTTATGGGAGCAAACTAACCAAAGAAAAATAATGCAACAAAACTGAAAGCATCAATTGGGTGCTTCAAATTATGGATTGAAGCCCAAGGGTTTAGGAGCTTGAGGTTCACTCTTCTCAATTCTAGCTAAGTCAGTGAGATATCCAAATAACAGATGGGCAGCTTGTGTGCAACTGGTTAGTGCAACAGTAAATTTGTACAGGTCTAAGGCTGTACAATTCCAGAAAGGGACAAGGGGCAGATATGACTGCATGAGTGTAAGAGGCTCAACCTACAGCAGCCTCTGCCTGCTCTTCAGGCTGCTTTGAAGACCTGACTCTACAAGCTGACATCTGAAGCAAGATGGAATTAGCAAGATCATTTCCTCAGGAGAAGTCCAAATTCTCTAGGAGATATGGTAAACTGTCATTTTCACATCAGAAAAGATGCTGTGCTTCAGAACAATCCAAGGGAAAAAAAAAAATAATCACTTGGATAATTGGTAATTCAGCATGAACAATCCAAAGGCAGTAGAACACAAAAGGATTCATCTCGGATAATTTGTAGTTCAGCATGAGCACTATTATACATGACATTAAAGGAATTAGCATTCCACTAACAAGTGGAGAATAATTCTTTGGGAACCACCAACTGTTTCACTACTGCTGATTAAACAGGCCTTTAGTTCCCATCTGGACAGTGTCGTACTCTAACCTGCTTCCAGAGAAGTCATCACTGATTCTTAAGGAGCAATTTTAAAGTACAATTATTTTTACATATAGAGGTAAAAATGTAAAATAAGAAGTATTTTACGTATTGCATCAGCACAGTGGTGAAATCAAATCACAGTTATGTTAAAGTGGAGCAAATGTTATGGATGAGACAATAAAATTCGAATGCAGAGCCCTTCATGTCAGGGTTGGAACCAGATGACCTTTGAGGTCCTTTCCAACTCAAATCATTTTATGATTTTATGCCTAAAGGCAACATACTCACAGGAGTGGAGGAGAAGATTTCCACATTTCTCCCAGAACAGTGCAAAAAACATCCATACCCTTTGCTCTGCTCTCTTTCAGCCGCAAGAAGACAGTGTTACTCAACTGGAGAGGCTTTGAAAGCTACAGCCTTTCTTTGACAAGAGGTCTGCATGGTCCTGCACTGAACTCACCGCCAGGGCAGGTTCACCTCCACAGTCCCTGAACTGCCACCGCTGCAGGATTACAGGGTGCTGCCTACCTCTGCCACCACACTGCCATGTCCCAGTCTCTCTCCCCTGAAAGCTGCCAATGGTGCCTGATAGCAGCAGCACTATGCAAAGTATGACTGATTTAAGTGAATGCATTAAAAACAACGGGCTTTCGTTACAACCTGTCAGCCTTTTTATATGTTTGCTACATGAGAACATATTGTAAAATCACAACTATAATCACAAATAAAGCAACAAATATGAAAACAAATAAAAGGCAAAGCAGGAGATGCTATTATTCTGTTGCTCCAGTGCAAATTCAAAAGATAAAGAACAAGAGGAGGCAAGAGAGGAGGAAACAAACCAGCAACATTCCTCCTCTTGTGTACTGCTGTCCCCATTAATAACAGCAGCTATTCCTCTCAATTATGACTCAAGGGGATAATTAAACTATTGCGCTGCCATTTTCCCCACAGAGCAGCGCCGTACCATCAGGGCTGGCTTCTCCTATTGAAGTACAGCAGTAACCCCCTGGGAGAGCTGCATAATGCTGCAGCCCCAGCCACAGGAGAAGGACCTCTCAAATATTTTCTGAAGGCAATAGCATTGCCTGCCTTCTCCCGTTACAGTCTTCAAACATCAAAGCTGCCCTTATTATTTCAGCATTTACTCCAGAACCATTGAGGTTTCAGTGAAACTGGGAAGATTAATTAAGTGATAGCAAGTTTGAATGTGGGAGATGAATGATTAAAAGTTCTCAAGGTAAGAGTAGGTACTACCTTTTCAGAAAATGGTACCTACTTATATTGATGAATTCCTTGCTCAGTGGTCAATAATGTCACTTCAAGATGAGAGGCTGGAGTGCTATGAAGAGAAATTCTCTAAGAACTACTCTGCTGACACTGTAACACCACTTAAGTAAAAAGTCAGATACTGCCAGACTGATTTTGTTAACTCAGTGAAGTGAAAGACTTCTGATCTGTCTTGCTGTAAGAATTATCAGAGCTGTTTAGAAGAAAATGTAAGTGTTAAGGTTTATACGACTATATTCAAGTCAATTTGCTGTACTTCCCTTCATTCACAATGAGATCTACAACTAACTATTCCGTAACAGGCAGAGACATGGCTCTACCCAGTAACTTCCAAGCAAGTCAGTAGAAAGAGACAGACACAAACAGTGCAAGCTTTTCCATTCATAGCCCAGTTTTACATCTGGAGGCTACTGAGAAGCATACAGTGACTCCAGAAGACCTTATCTGCATTGTAACAAGATCAGGGAGCTGATCCTGAGGAACACATGGCTGCAGTGAGATCTGCCCAGTGCAGAGAGCACACAGAATGGGTGAGAACAAGTAGATGAGAATATTTTGGTTTGGGCTAGTGGCCGGGCAAGCTGAACAGAGAGAACAGGCTCAGTGCCACACTGATAGCAGTTTCTGATGCTACTACTTTTGAATTCTTTGATTTATTAAAAGCAGTTAAAAAATGAAATGTTTCCCGTTTATCTTTAACCAAATACTGCATAGCAAGGCCATACCAGAGTGACACACAGGGGTCCCACAGACTCCTTTGAAGAGTGGCAAAATAAACTATTAATTTTAATTTCAGGGGTTCCTGATTTTTCTTTTTTTTTTTTAGAATTACTTTTTCTGCTGTTTGTCACAGCACTATCACAGGTCAAACATGTCCAACAAAACGCAAACAACCCTCCACTGTGCGGTATAATGAAACTCTGCTAGGAACCAGTCATCGATGAAACAATCAATAGCACACATGTCTGGAGAAAGCAAGTAGGTTGTAATATCATCTGTATGCCTGACATTCACTAGCGATAACATTAATCCTTAGAAAAAAACTGCTCTGACTCTCAGTATTATTTTATATAGAGAAGTATACAAGCATCTAATTATAAAATGGATTTTGAATAGTACTTCAAGCTGGAAATTAGTGTTTAAGCAGTAATGACTAAAATGACTGAAATGGCTAATTGTCATAAACCCATGGTTAAGTAAAAGAGATACAATCACTGACTACAAAAGTTTGTGCTGCTTATCATGCTGTCCTGAGGCAGGTGACTGATTCCGAGTTGCTGAGTGCACACTAAACCCTGTGGCATCCTTATCAGTTGTGGGAGGGAGGTTCACAGTCTCTCAGAATAACATCTGGCTACTTAAATTAGTTCGAGACAGGATACTCTGCAGGACCATTCAGTACTTGTTCACTCAGACATCAGCCACTGCTGCTCAGAGCTCAGCTCTCAAAGCAGCTTCCACTTTATTCCCATCATACTGCACAACAGCAAAGAGGAGAGAGAAAAAGTGAGCAAAAAAAGACTAAGGCAGTGACAATGAAGTTCTTTAGTGAGCTGTCCTGGGCTAAACTTGGCATTTGCCTTTCACGTAAAAGACCCATGATTCACATCCTACCAATCTGGAGATGTCACAGAGTAAAAATCTGCCTACATGAGACAAGGACAACTGAAGCAGTATCTTTATACCACATGCTTTTCCTATGCAATGCAACCTCAAGCACATAACTCAGGAAAAACTGCTTGAAATTCATGCTTCCCAGAACACTATCTATTGAATGTCTCTTGCCTTGCAGGAAGCTGGAACAATAGGTGAATCAAAGGCAGCAGGAAAAAAAAAAATCAGAGAAATCACCCTCTCAGGGGGCAGAGAATGGGAGCTGAGAGGCAAGTACCAGAAATAGCCAGAAAATTGATATTATTTCTGTAAAAAAGAAAAAAATCTGAAGGTTTTTGCTGGGGGGAGGAAAAGAGGGAGTGATGAAAGAAATCCCAGACCAGAGCCGATTTGGAACATCTCTATAGTATTTCAAGACTTAATATGTGTTCTGTCAGCCAAGCTGAACTTTATTACTTATTTCAAACAGGTTGGATGTTACAGTCAAAATTAAAAGAGTAATGTTTTATCACAGAAATATAAAGCACAAGGTATTTACATGGAAATTTTTAAAGAAGCCAGGTTTATAGTTGTTTTTTTTTCTTAAAGCAAATAACATATGCATCCAAAAAGTCTTACCAACCTATGATGCCCTCAGCAAAAACACTCTCCAATTGATTCTAGATGCAGAATGAATTTGCTGAGGTCCCATGGAGCTGCAGGGGTGGCTCCCCTCCTCAAGTCCTGTACCATTGCTACCCATTATCAGAATGCAGAGTGGAGATTAAAAAAAAGCCTTTTCTATTTTTTCCTACTCAAATTCTACACAAAAGGCTTAGCAAACAAACCGGCTCAGTCACTCAGGTACGGTATACAGCAATATCTCTATTATATTAAAGGGAAAGCTAATAGCGTAGGAGGCAAGAACCAAAGTACAAACAAGTATGGTAATAGCATAGAAGCCAAGAACTGAAGTACTAAGGCACTTTTAGCTTAGCTCACCCCTCTTGAGACGTATAACAATATCTTATGATTTGAGCATGCTTAAGTTTGTCATTTTCTGTTCCACAAGGATTATTTCCCTAGTCAGATGATGAAATAATGTGTGATAAGCAAGTCACCCACCAAACCAACAAGCATCATGTGAACTGAGGTTTGTTTCTTTCAGAATCAAAATCCAGACATGTTTTTGAGAGAGCACAAAAGCACACTTTTGATAGAGGTGACATTTAGCTGCCAGATTCCAATCTCTCCTCCAGAGTACGCAGGAAACCATTTCACAGAGACATACTTATTAACATAGACTGAGTTGTAGTATCGACCGAATTCATAGTAATGGTTGAAATATTTTTATCCAATACTCCTAAAATGGGAATATGCAAGTGCAGCAAATATCCAGCCAAGACAATGTCAGCCTGGATGATTTACATCCATCAAAGCTATCAGGGACTGAATAGACACCTCAGCTGCAAACACGTTACCTGTACTGCCTGTTTTCCCTCTCTCATTTAGCAACTGCAAACCATGCCTGTACACACTAGAAAGGCTGATCACTAAGCAAGTCATGATTTTCTCCTAGGAGTCAGCTGGATGCATGAATACAGTCCCCAATTACAGTAAGCTGTACACACACACTTGAGGCCAACTGTGCAGCAATGTGCTGGTCACTGAGCCCACAGCAAGCAGGGCAGACCATGGACCCCTCCACAACCACACACATGCCTGAACATCCAGAATAAGGGTGTTTGATATGCCAGATGGCACTCCATCAAAGCATTTGTATCAAGAAACTTAATTAGCACTTTATATTATATAGCAGCAACATTTTTAATGCATTGGATATAACTAGTTGGAGTACTAGTAGGTTCTGCTACACAAAGGGGTATGCCTCATGTGAGCAAAAATTACAACTAAATGAAAAAATGCCAAAAATGGAGGTGTAGGCTGCTGCCAAATCAGCCCGATACTTGCATATCCAATAACAGCATAGCTGTGAGAAACACGCAGTTAAGAGGCACCATAAAACAGGAGAGCTTGTAATTATAGGGTGACAAGGCTGTAACACTACAACATTTACACTTCATATAAATCAGCTCCTCAGGTGGTCCTTAGCTGTAAAAGTGTCAGTCAGTCAAACCTCTGTCCTCACTACTGAGGTTTTCAGAATAATTACACTGTGCATTTGGACACTTGTGTTACTACCCAAAGAGCCACTCAGTCAACCAGAAAGCCAAAGGCTGGTTTCCAAAGGAAAAGTCCACAGAAGCAAACCGCATGCTTGTATTGTCCTGTGATCATAACTGGTTCATATTTACTGAACAGTAAGCATTTAGGAAAACAATTACACAACATTACAGGGCAAAATACTTTGTTACATTTACAAATAGGGATATATTTGTAAAAAAGTGCATCTGTTCCAGGTTCCTTGGTGTCTCCAAGCCATTACCACAGTTAGATTAAATATTATTCTACAAAGATCATGGAACCAGACACCTAAAGCCGAAAGCATTCACCAGCTTTGATTAGCGCTAGGTGCAGTGTGTTATTTTCAGACAAGCCCCACCTGTCTACTTAGATTTATCAGTTTCCTAACACTTAAACTAAAATTCTTCATAGCCACATAGTTATCCAGTCTCCAGAGTACTCTATGTTAGTGATGAATCTTACCCTGAGGATGGTGACAGTACCCGAGAACAGTACTGTCTCCTGGGCTACTGAAGGCGAAGGACACCATCACCTCCAGGGGAGCTGGGCTGAGTTACACCATCTCCTTTAGCCCAGAGAGCTGAATTAATTTGTCTACACTGATGAAGCGAGTTCATTACATGAGCTCTGGTGAATTGTGATGGGCAAATCCAAGAGGTTACTGCCCTTGTCTGTCTGCCTGACTCTACCCCATAATTGATGACAGTTTGAATTAACATACCCTTGTATCAACTGGTCCATACTCACTTCTGCCAAGCCCTCAAAAAGGGTTCAGGCTGCAGTTACAGGATTAGGTAGGAAGCAGAGTATTCTGACCTCCTCCCTCAGGTTAATGGGCAGAGAACTAGCAGAAGTTATCCTGGGTCCTGACAGCCTCGTCAGCTCACACCACTTCTTGAACATCTAGTGGGGTAAATCCCAAGCCAAATGAAAGCAGGGAGAGATCTGAAGGGTTTTTTTAACAATACCTTAGTCTTACTGTTTTGTTATAATACGTAATTTAGAATTGTATTCTATTGTTCTAGCAAGTAATTTGATGCATTATTATTCATGTATAGAATTTAAAATACAATACACAATGAAGCCAAAACAATTAAGAAAAAATATTTACACCCCTTTAAAAAAATCACACTGTATTTTCCAGTTAGGAAGAAGAGTAAAATGACAGGCTGCAGACAGGGGCCCAGCCCTGTGCAGAGTACATAGCCATTCATAAAGCTGCACATAAAAGACAAAGTTCTACAGAAGTCTATAAATACACAACAACTAAGCTAAAACAAAAACGAAACTTCATAATACACTACATGTTTAGTTTCAGTTAGCCACAAAGCAAGTGCAACATTAAACACAGGGGTTTAGAAACAGAAGAGGCAAAGAATATGTCACAGTCTGGTAACAATCCTTTGCACCCAGGGTAAAAAGCAGCATCTCCACTTCTTACCATCATAACCACATTTATTCTGCTATTTATAATCACAAACAAAACCAACACTTATATCAATCTTAAATAAAAGAGGTCTTCACCACCCAAAGACACATATTTCATAAGTGAAAGATACAGTAAACATACATTTCAAAATCAAAGCAGATCTGAAAAAATTCACTTCACGTAACTGACTGAGCCATTGCACAGCTCTCTGCCGCACTCCAGTTCCACAGCACACACAAAGTAGCATAACCAACACCTCTCTGGGCACATCATCTAGGTAGGGCAGTTTTGCATTGATTATTCAAAACCACAATCAGAAAAACTACCACCTCCTCTACTCTACTGAGATTTCTCTACTTTAAAGCATAGCAATAAGCTGCCTATTGCTTTGGACCAGCAACATCTGCCACTGCCTCAGAAAAGGTACTGATCCAAGACACAGAGCAGAAAAACATGGATGAAAACACATGCACAGAATCAGCATCCTTCAGCTTTACTCTGGCTATCACTTTATCTTCATCCATTCTTCTTACCTGTGGTCAATGCTCTCCAAAGAAGCTCTCCTTAATACACATGACCAAGAACTTCTCTCCCCAAGACACTCACCAACAAAATCAACAACACAACCACCTCACTTTAGCTAATGCTCAAGGAGCCACCTTTACGAACTAATCCCCTCCCTCTATCACTCTTGAGGCAAGTCATTAGTATTGATGCCTTGCACATGATCCTTATCTTGTTACTTCCCTGCACCTGTGCTCAGACACCCATCCTCTTTTAGGCTGGCCATCCCAATAAACTGACACCTGGGGAAACATGAGTATAATTACTTCTAATGTTTCTTATTGTCTTTGTTTATAAAGGAAACAAAGCCTAAAATTGTGCTTTACCCAGAAAATACTATTGTGCTGGGTTTTTTTGTAAAGGTAAAGAGTGAGAAATAAGTGCTTCAAGCTAATGGCAATAAAGGGAATGCCAACAAAGATCCTAGCCTTCAGGAAGGAAGACTAAAAACTCATTAAAGGCACAGAAGGATTGAAAGCCGACCAAAATCAACAGAAAACTTTCCATGTACAAGAGCAGTCTTGAATCAGGCATTTGGAAATGAGACTTTCACGCACACACAGCTGAATAAACTATACTGGGCACTGTCTTCTACCAAGTACTCTGAGTGATCTCTATTACTTCTACTTTAACAACAAGCTGGCAGTAAAGGTGCCGATGCTAATTGTTGAGTCTTTCTTTGCTAAAATCAATCCTTAAGACTGACCACAATAAATGAGTTGGGCTTTTATATAAAATTCAAATTTAAAATAGCTATGAATCTTCCTAATGTGTCATTTGACATTTATTATTACTTGGCTGTGGACTGGCTTTGAATATTTTATGAAATATTTATGGCAGGAGGGGCTATGGGATTCATGAGCAAGACACATACAATATGCTGAAGATTAGTGACAATTACCACAAGGGTAAAATTAGTATAATCAACCATCACTTTCTTATGAAAAAATACAGACTTAATTGGTGGCAGGCAGATATTTTTCTCATTTTAAGCCTGCATTTTGTTGGGACTGATTTGCATATTTTTCTTCACTTTTGTAAGATTAAATAAAATTCTCTTTCAATGGGAATTTTGCCTAATTTGCTCCTGGTAAGCACAGGAACGTCGCTTTTGCTTTACAGGAATATTTTGTAAATTCCCTTTACATCCCCAATAATTTGACAGAAGAAGAGAATGATAGTTATGTACTTCACATCAAGGAAATGTGCAACAGATTGTGAGCAGGTAAAAGTGGAATTTAGGAAGAAAAACACCTTTGTTTTGCTGTCCTTGCTGAAATGTGGACGGAATTAAAAATCCTAACTTAAAAATTACCGCAAAAGTTCCATGATTTAAAATTATGATGATGTAATTTGGTCCCTTGTAATTCTCTCCAGTGATAATGTCAGATCCCATTTCAGAGGTAGAAACACTGAATTAGTGGACATCAGCTCTTGCTGCATTCAGTGTCTTCAAAGTGAGCTGTATTTGAGATGTCCCTAACTATATTCTGTATTGGCTGTTGACATCTAAAATCACATCCTTCCCCAGCTGAGTACCATAAAAGATCTCATACAACATCTCTGTGTTGTCCAGGTCCAGCAGCTTGAACTCTGAGCTGAACTCTAGCAACCTTCATTTAGTATGGAAGAAATGGTTAAGCAATCATTTGGTGAAGAGATTTTTCAGTCAGAATTGAAATTCACCAGCTTTTATTTGTGCGAGGCTTTGAAAAGATTTTGCTCCTGGATTTATGGGAGCTGCTAGTGCAGAGGCAGTGAAAATAAGTCAAATTCTGCTCTCATGTACTTTGCTGCACCATCCACTGAAACCATATATTTAATGAAGAGCTGGAGTTTGCCTTGCATAGCAAATCTGCTGTTACAATTGTGCAACAAGACTTTCAAGGGGTAGCTGCTGCTGAAAGACTGTAAAGTATATGATTCGAGCCAGGGCTAAAAATCTTCACTTTCAGAAGGGTTTGGATGAGAATCCCCAAAATGGCTTCACTATTAATTGGGCTAAAGAAAGTAAAATAGTGACAACAAAACTAGCATACAATTTCAGTACCATAATTCATCTATCACCTTATTAATAAATGAAAACTCAAAGCGCGGTGGCAATCTGACCTAGGATTAGACACCCAATGTTGGTTTACACCGTTATTTACCTTGCTATACACATTGCCTTTCTGAAAGATTACCATCTTTAGGACCTTATTTATTTATATGCATCACATTTATTTAAACAGTAAGATTCAAAGCTATTTAATAACATGTACACGATGAGAAAGTTGGGGCTATTCAGCCTGAAGAGAAGGCTGTATGGAGACTTCATAGCAGCCTTCCAATATCTGAAGGGGGCCTACATGAATGCTGGGGAGGGACACTTCATGAGGGACTGTACTGAGAGGACAAGGGGTAATGGGTTCAAACTTAAACAGGGGAAGTTTA
>JASSUY010054883.1:0-110378 GCA_032466535.1 Forpus xanthops
CGAGAGAGTTCCACCTCCGGGGGGCTGCGGGCCCGGGGCTCCTGGGGGGGGGGAAAGGCCGGACCCTGGGGGGATGGGGGGAGTCCCTGTGGGGATGGGGGGGGCCCTGTGGTCCGGATGGGGGGGGCCCTGTGGTCCGGATGGGGGGGGCCCTGTGGTCCGGATGGGGGGAGCCCTGTGGTCCGGATGGGGGGGGCCCTGTGGTCCGGATGGGGGGGGCCCTGTGGTCCGAATGGAGCGGGGCGGCATGGTTTGAGGGAGGGCGGGGAGCCCCGCGTGGGCTCTGCGGGGTGCGGGGGATGACCCAGCGCTGGTCCGGAGGAGGTGGGAGGCGGTCGTGCCCCAGCCTGGCCCCAGGCTCCTGCTCAGGATGCCCGGGGTGCCCGGTGGCTCGGGAGCAAGCAAACCGCGCTCCGGCTGCTGTCGGTTTTGCTGTCTGGCCCCGTAGACATTAACACTTTCCCCCCACGCCGTAAGAGCCTTGGAGCCTCCGTGAGCTCCGGCTGGCAGCCTGCCCTGGGGCTTGCCGAGATACGTGGGTATGGCATTGCCGGGAGCTCGTTCGACATCAGTGATTTCTATGGCAATATCGGAGCCATCCTCCCAGCACACAGGAGGAGGATTCGCTTAGGAAGCGGACAGAAAGCTCTCAGAGTGGCTGGTGACTTTACACACTTGGGGTTTGGGAGCATCCAGTCTAGAACTGGGTCTGGGGGCATTGCAGCCCCTGGAAATGAAGTACTGTTGTGATTGTGAGGTTGGCTGTGCCTTGTTCTTAGTGGCTTCCAAAATTCAGAGCAGTGTTAAGCAGCTTTAAATGGCTTTCTTGGTTTTCTTTTTCACTTCATTCATATCTGCCGATGGCCTCCGATGAGAGAGGTCCTTGTAACCAAAGGAAGCTGTACTCAGAAATAACTTCGTGTGGTAAATCATCTTTAATCATGACCTCTCAGTAAATCCTTGCCTGGCAGTCTGCTGGCCTAGCTGCACTCCGAAGCTCACTGCTGTCTGCTAACCTCGCCGCTGGCTACATGGAATAGCAGAAAAGGGCAGGTTAATATGATACACTGAGTTTTATCAGTCCTCTCCTAATATATTAGCTATCTTTAAAATCCTCCTGTGCGTTTGTCTTGGATCTGAAGCTATTACTTGACTATAATAGCTCATTTGAAAGATATGTAGCTACTCAGGCTCATAAACTGCTGACCAAACCCCTCTGACAAGATGACAGCTCCTGTGGAAGCATCACTGTGCCCAGCACTTCCCTGTGCAGGGGAGTGATTCACAAGGCTGTAATGATAATTTGTACTGTGGAGGCTGGCGCTGGGTTATGTTATTCTTTGGTTGTCCTATGCTTTAGCACTGTTTGTTAGTTTAAAATAAGTTTACACTAATTAACTGTGGGCAAACAGATCCTATTTGTGCTTGAATAGGCGTGGGGATCTTTTGCTTCATAGGGGAAGGCTCAACAGGCTTTCCTTTCAAAGGAGGTTTGAGCAATCTTAATACTTGTAAGAGCTGAAGGTATTTTAAAGAAAGCTCTGTTTCAGTGAGATCCTTTAAAACAGGTTTGTTCCCATGGCACGCTTCCTTCCCCTCTTTATTTCTTGTTTTGGTTACATGATCACTCTGTTGGCTCATCAAACACTAACTTAGAACCTACTGTATGGGGGAGAGAAGGCTGGGTGGGTGTTAATAGTGAGGCCGAAGGGGGGTGATGGGGTGAAGCTGGGTCTGTGTCTGGAATTGCTGGGGAAGGAGGGTGGGAATCCTGCCAGTGGGAGCCACGGGGATCCTGCTGCAATCCAGTGTAAAAGAGTTCCCTGTTTAAGTTCATCCCTCCCTCCTGTCCCCACCCAGTGCTATTTCCTGGGGGGTGGAGAGAAACTTAGTCCCTTCATTGTGCCTCTGAACATTTGCCTCCAGGTTAAGGTGGTAGTTCTGTGTTCTCTTGTCTTCCAGTGGGGATCTGTCCGACATAGCTTTGCCTGTCGTGTGATGGAGGGGGAGCCACGAAAAGCAGCAGAAAATCAAAGTGGTAGTTATTACCAATTCCACAACTATCCAGAATGTTGTGTCTGGAAATGGAATGATCTGGTTTTGCCAACTCCAGCTGGCTGATGGGGCCTGGAAAATAATCTGTGCAGCCTGTTCGGTATCTTCAGTGCTCTGAATAGTGAGAGAAGCGTTTGTCATTTGCAGTAGTGTGGGCTGGAAGCTTTAATAGCAGATTCTGTGGGGCACAAAGCCTTGAGAGCATGGTCCTCATGTTGGATCAGAGGTGATGCCTCATGCACCACTATTTGCAAGGTAGATTTCAACCCTGTTGGACATTGTGTGTGTGCTGCTGCTGTTTCTGAGAGCCCAGAATACATGCTGAATACATGCAAAATCCTGTCCCGTGAGGGTGCTGAGGCGCTGGCACAAGGTGCCCAGAGAAGCTGTGGCTGCCCCATATGTGGCAGTGTTCAAGGCCAGGTTGGACACGGGTTTGGAGCAAGCTGCTCTAATGAAGGTGTCTCCCTGCAGAAGCGGGGGACTTCTGGCTGGCTTACTTGAGGATGCTGCTTGCTGGGAGATACAGGATTCCCGGCAGTGCTTTGAGCAGGGCTGTGCCACTGAGCAGGTTGTATCCCTCTGGAGCTGTTTGCATCCTAAGGTAAGACATCAAAGGCAGAGAGGGTGCGAGCTCCACGTGTGCTTCCAAGATCAGCGGTGCTGCCTGGAGCACCTGCTGGTAACGAGAATGAGCAGTAAAACCATCCAAGAACTTCCATCAGTCCTTTCTCCTTTGGGAAAAGTGATGTTGGGCTCTGTTTTAATTAAGAGAATCTGAACATCCTGTGTAATTAGTGAAAACCATTGTGTAAGAGACAAAGGTGGACATCTGAGCGCTTGCCCTGGTATGAGGAGCTGTGGTTATTCATGTAATAGCTAAACAAGTTCTGGAGTTAAGTGACAGATGAATTTGTTTAAGGTTGTGCTGTGTTTCAGCGGTGACTTTTCCTCTGTGTAAGGAGTGAAACTCCGTGGGTTGACCCAATATGCAATTAAACAGCTACTACCACCCTGTCAGCAGCAGAGGGGAGGTACCACCTCCTGATTTGACCTGTTTCACTGAGCGAATGGAAGGGTGCTGCTTGGGTCTGAATTGGCTTCTGAATCAGCAATGCTACATCCCTTTATGTACAGCAGAACAACTTTGTTAACAATTATTTGTGTGATGTGGCATACACATTACTTCATTCTTTCAGATAGATGCTTGCTAACCTGGTTTTAACTAAGGATTCACGATTGCTTTTGTGTTTTGCTTCTTAAACAAAAGACAACTTGTGCTGCTGATTGTAAATGCACAAGCGTTCCATGTTATTTTGTCATGCCTCTGCCCTGGCAAAGGCAATGCTTTCTGTCGTCCCCACTGATCACAGTGCTGTGATCCAGCAGGATTTTCCCAGCATCGCTGCTGTTGGCTGGAGCAGAGTTGTTCTTCCCTCCCCTGCCCCTGTATCTGCTGAGGGCAGCCTCAGGTAAGTAATAAAGTACCACTGTAATATTCTAAGGGGAGGTACCAGGCTGACTCTGGTTACTCTTCAGAGTCTGTGTGGGTTCCAGGAAGCTTTATTAAGGCTCCTGCTAATGTGTGTGTTCCTTGGAAAAACAACTCTGAGATTCATTTGCATCTAAAGGGAATTAGGCATCGTTTGTGTCATGTTTGTGGCTGATTGGAGAAGCACAAGGTCAGGCAGGGCAGTTTGTGGCTCAGCAGAAGCCTTGTGCAGCAGCCTGTTTCCAGGTGCATTGTGATTCTCGGGTTCCTCTGAAGGGAGCAGTTATCAATGCAGTTCACTTTGGAATGTAGCTATTCAAAACAGTTGAAAGTGGGAGGTGCAGGGGTGCCTGTGTGCAGGTTCAATAGCTTTAGTGGTTTGCAGGCACAGTTCTGCAGATAAGGCTGGCTATCTGGTTGGAGTTAATCTGACCTTTTGCTCGGATACAACTTCTGTAGTACTCTGACAGTATTGAAATATTGATACTTATCAGCAAGCAAATGCTTATGGTATTGGTGGGACTGGACTTGTGTCTGTCTAGCCATTACTGAATGGTGACCAGATAGGATCGAGTAAGGCTGTAATGTGGTGTTCCCTTCCCCATGCCTATGTGCTTGAGGCTGCTTCCTGCTCCAGGAATGGAACAGTCATGTTGTGTTTCATCCCCCTAACACTTTCTGCTCCTTTGTTATTAATAAATGGAAGTAAAATCAATCAGTCCTCACCGGAGAGCCTGTAATTTCAAGCTAATGCCTGGCCTCAATGCTGGAGGAAGGGCTGTGTGTGATCTGCTGCTTTCAATGCAGACAAAGGCAGCTGGACTCTGACCTGCTGCTGCTTTCTCCCTGCTTAAAGGGGAAATTCATCCCCCATATGCATACTGCAGTGTCAGGGGCAGCGCTGGGCTGCAGCAGGACCTGGGCTCTGGGGCTTCCCCTTGTTTTGTGGTGAAAGCTGTGATGCTCTTGTTGCTGTAACAGGGTGCAAGTCTGGCCCCAGTTACCTTAAGGTGTACTTAAGTCTATCTAAAGAGCAGCTACAAGGGCACTGTTTTATTTCCAGAGCACATAACTGGGTTTTGTTAATGTCCAAGCTGGTCTGTGTCTCAGGGCTGAGAGCTTGGGGGTGTTTTATCAGGGGAGCACCTGAGTTCTGTGCTAGCAATGAGACATGAGGCAGTTGTTCAAAGCAAACCAGAACATGCTTCCCGTTGCTTTAGCAGACTTTACCTCCTTCAGGAGCTGTGCGTGGAGCTCTTTGGCACTTCCACTGCAGTGCACATGCTGTCGGAGGTGGTGCTGGGGTGCCTGTTACTCCTTGTAGATACAAATGCTGGAGCTTCAGGACTGTTGAACATGTTGCAGGGAGCTAGAAGCAGATTTGAATACTCTTGCTACTTAGTGATTTGCTCTTGAAGGGATGTGCTAACTCGTACTAGGGAGGGTAAGGACGGGGTGAAGTCAGCAGTGTTTGGGGTTATGAAGGGTTACTGTTTGCTTTGCTTCAGTCTGTTCGGAGTAACCCACCTGGATTAATTACAGCCTGCAGTTACTTTTAAAGCAGCACAACTGTTGGATGCATCTTTCGTAGGAAGCTATTGAGCAGCGCAGACCCAAAGCAGTCTTAGGAAGACTCTTGGTTCTGAGTGTTTTGAGCCTTGCCCGCTCTGTAGTGTTCAGTGACTTTTCCATGATGGAGGAATTGCAGTAAATGAGGTGGTAACACAATGTGCTGCCTGTGGGTGAAACCAGAACCCTCTGCTTGCTCTGTTCTCCCTTATTCAGACTAAACAGGGCATCTTACTGTGCGCTTTTAAGCTCCAACACATTTGTGTGTGAATACAGACACATCTTGATAAGATGTGCTTCTGAAATATGAAATGCCATTCTTTCCCCAACTGAGCTAATCCTTCCCCAAACCTGGAGTGTGCAGGGCTTGTCTAGGCAGCTGCTGCTAAGCCCAAGTCTGTAAGATAGATGGATGTTTGCTGATGTGTGTCCGTACCATGGGGGAAGCTGCACGTGGGGTGTATCTGTACAGGACCAGATCCATTAGTGTAACTGAGCCGTTCCTTCTGCCAGCCTGTGAACATATTAACTGAACCAAACCACTTCAAAAGCAACTGTCACAGGGTGTGCCTGTTCTGGCCTCACTTTGAGTGCAAATGTACCCTGACCTCTGTGAAAGAGCAGAACTAAGGCATGCGGGTGGAGAGATGTGTGGGGTCTGCCCTTATCCTGCTCACCTTGCTGGGTGACACAGCTTCGTTTGCCAGCGGGTGTCTTTCTCTGTGGACAAACTGCATGGGACCTGACCTGGAGACAATATCTTGGGATAAAGATGGGCCTAAAGTTGATAATCCTGTGTCTCTTCTTTGTCAAGGGTGGGTCTATCTAATGGTCTTCACAGAGTTCAGAAAGTGCAGCTTTCATGGAATCCCAGGTTGAAGGGACCTCAAGGATCATCTGGTTCAGCCTTTCTAGGCAAAGCATGACCTAGACTGGATGTCCCAGCTGAACCTTAACAGTGTCCAGTACTGGGAAGTCACCTGTTCCATGGGGAATGATTCCAGTGGCTGGTTGTTCTCATTGGGAAAACTTTCCCTCCTGTGTCAGTTGGAATCTCTCCAGGAATAACTTGCGCTCATCGCCTCTCGTCTTTCCCATATGACCCCTTGTAGAAAGGGAATCTTCTTTGTAGCCATCCTTTCAATGCTGGAACATGGTGATAAGGTCTCCCTGACCCTTCTTCTCTGTTTTAGAACTGTTTCCATAAATTATGATGTTCGTGCTGTTGCCTGGGGAGCTTTTAGGACCATTCATTTGTGAGCACTTGCTGTGGGTGGTGATGGCAACGCATTACCAGAGTTCTTTGCTCCCAGTGATTTATGGCTTATGTCACCCGCTAATGGCATTAGAGGAGGATGTGTCCTGCTGGGGTTTCGTTAATAGGATTATGTGCTGGGCAGCAGCACCCAGGAGCTGTGCTCACTTTCACAGGTTCATGTCAGCTTCCAGGCTGAAAGCTTAAAGAGCTGCTTTGAATTCAACTGTTGTTCCTGCAGTGAGGTGGGTGACTGCTGAGGATTGGCCATGCTCTATTTAAAGGAGCTGTTTATGTAGTTACTGTTGCAGTTATGTGGGCAAAGTGTATGGAGACTCGGAATGAGCAATTCCGGATGCTTCAGAGCAATACTGTTTCAACAGCAAGTTAACTGTCACAGCAACATGAAGACCTGTGTTTCTTGTGTCCCTGCGCTGGGTTTTTAAGGTGCATGGAGTGTATTCTCCGGTGGGAGTTGTGCCTTGCTGGTTGTGCTCAGGCTGATGACTGGAAACATCTCCACTTGGTGACCTGAGGAGTGCTGGGAGCTCCTTTCTGTCTGCTGGGGTTTCACTCTGGAGAATATTTGGGTTTAAAAAGCATTGGCAGATGAGCTGCTGGGATTGAAGGCTGTTGGGGATTGTGTCCTTCAGGTTGGGGTCCTCATTTGCCTGTTCTGTTTGGGCCCTCGTAACCTCAGTATTCTCTCGTGTCTTGGGATCACTACTGAAGCACTGTCCTTGCTCCGAGTGCTCTGTGAGGGACCCCAGGATGAGTGGTGTCTGTGCAGTAAAACTGCACACTTCAGGACATGATCTGCTCCTCTTCTGGTTGAGAGGGAGAAGATGCTCGGTAGCTTCAAGCTCAGATTCCCTATGCTTATTGGTAAATAGATACCCTATAACCATAATAAACTTCGAACATTAACTCCACTTCTCTGGTTGTCAGCAGTGTACAAATGTGGATGTTCTGTAGCCTGTCAGAACTGCTCTTGCTGGCAGCATCCTGTGGTTTTCACTGCCAGCCCTGGTGAGTCCTTTCACTGCTGTTGGTAGCACTAGAACATCTTGCTCAGGGAGAGCAATTAGTCTCGGTACCAAACATGCCCTGAGTGTAAATACCTCTGCTGCCTGTCACTGGTGCTCTCACTGCTTTCATCTTTAAATACTTACTTGTAATGATGGATGAGGAGCAGACTTGTTTTCGAAGGTTGTAATTTAAAGAGTGTCCTATAAATGTTGAGTCTGAACTCTGCTGTACACTCAATAAACGACTGAGAGTGGTGTTTATCTGCTGTCTGAACTGGTGCTGATGGAGAGTGTTGCTGTGCAGAGGGTAGGGGTGTGTAGTAATAGTAATGTGATGTGGTGGTCCAAAGATAACTGCAGGTAGGTCAAGTAGCTCTTCTGATCTGCTAACTACCTGGTAAGATAAGGGGTTTCAGGTTCAGAGAACAGACCCAGGTAATGGTTCATGCAATGTCTAGTAAAGCTGTACAGTTCCTTACTGAAGGCTGTCGAGGATGCTAAAAGCTGACTTGAGGAAAAACTGGATAATAAAGTGATTCATTCAGAAATACAAAGCGTGTAGGTAGAATCCCTCCAGCCCAGTAAGCTTAAATCATTTATTGAAAGTGAGGAGAGCACTGGGAGAAGTGTTCTGTGCATGTTCAGTTGATGTTCTCTCTGAGCATGCTGGTGTGAACGTGTCTGCATCGCTCCCGAAGGCGCTGCAGTCCCAGATGGATGCACAGAGTGTGTGCAGACACCCAGAGTATCTGCTTCATACACAGCCCTCAAACTGAGAGCACACCAGGTACAAGCTGATAGGAACAAGCGTTGCTTTTGAGCTGAGCAGCGTGGTTCAGATGGGGAGCTCCCTTATCTTTGGAGAACTGATGTTGGGAAGGATTCCCATCAGGCTGAACTTGGGAGAAAGGTGCTCCATGTTAGCACCGAATGGGCTGTATTGGCATTAGCTAAGCCTGTGGTGTGTCTGGTAACTCAGCACTTTGAGATCTGCACTGCTCATGTGTCTGGTGATGGTCTAAATACATAAAGGGGCTGTGAGAAAACTGGAGAGGGGCTTTGGCCGAAGGCCTGTAGGGACAGGACAAGGGGAATGGCTTCAACCTGCCAGAGGAGAGATTGGGATGAGCTCTTAGGCAGAAGCTCTTCCCTGTGAGGGTGCTGAGCGCTGGCACAGGGTGCCCAGAGAAGCTGTGGCTGCCCCATGTGTGGCAGTGTTGAAGGCCAGGTTGGACACAGGGCTTGGAGCAAGCTGCTCCAGTGGAAGGGGTTGGACTGGATCAGCTTTGAGGCTTCTCCCAACCCAAACCAGTCTGGGACTGTGCTCCTCAGACAGAGTTTGTGCAAATAGGGATGAATGATTAAGAAATCTCCCCTGAGAAGATCCATTCATTGGGTCACTTCCAGTCTCATGTGTGTGGTTTCCCTGGCTCTGCACCACGGTTCTCTTTTGCAGACTAAACAGCAGGTTGCTTGTCTCACTGACCTGGCCCTCGAAATACTGCACTGGAGAGACCTCAGTTTGAATTTCAGACGTGTGAAAGCAGGCTCTGCATCCTCCTCCTGTTAATCATTATGCTGTCTCGTGAGTGTTTTCACAGCCTCTGCGACTCCTCTCGTAGAACATGTTGGGAGACAGGCTGGCAGCAGTAGTAAACTGAAACCGGGTTCTATTCGGATGGGTTTCAGTGCTGGAAAAGGAGAATTTCTTTTAAAGCAAAGGCATGTGTGTTTTCTAATTTAAAATCGGTTACATTTCTGTCAAAATAGGCTCATGCATTCCATCTGCTCTGCATTGTAACTGTCTGAAGTCTGATCCCGAGTCTGGTCTCGGCTTTGTGGTGCAGTGCAATAGGAAAAAATTACTCCTGCGAGTATTTCAGTCCTCCTGTGTTATTAGTGGGGCTAAGCGTGACCTTCGTTAATGTCAGTGTGGATGCTTAATTTGACCGACGTGTTTGTTATTTTAGAGTGAGCGTTTGCATGTCTGCAGATCATAACAACACTGTAGTACAGTTTCCTGCGTGCTTGTCTCGTTAGTTAACATGAAATCTCAACGTGTTACTCAGGGCATGAGCATGCGGGGAATGTATTAATAGCGATTGCTTTCTATCGCTCGGCTATCAAGTACTGAGCTATCAGAAATAGATCTGGGCTGATGAGACTGTCTACGTATTGTTTACAAGATATTTCGGATCTGGGCAGCATTAACTTGTGAGTCTGACTCACTTGAGCAGGCAGCAGCATCACAGAGGGCTCCACCAGCCCCTCGCCAGGCTTTCTGCAGGAGTTATGAAGTCTGAAGATGACCCTGAGGATGGAGCAAACTTACGTGGGGATCCAAGCGAAGTGAAGGACAGAGCAAGATGAATTCAGGGCAGTGGAGAGAGCACATTTCTCAAAGCAACCCGCTTGAACTGTGCCTCGGTGCTTTGTGAGCTGCCCGGGGTTGTAACTTGATGCGAGATAAACTGATTGCTCCTGGCAGCAGGACGCTGTGGGCTTGATGATGACTTGTTGGTTTTCTTGTGCAGCTAAAGACACAGTAGGTATCCCGGGTTTCACGTCATCAGCAGGAGTTTGCAACTGTGACAATGCCAAAGCTTGAGCTTTGTAACTCATTGATGGTTTCTGTTTAATTAATGTGTTAGATGTGTCTTTAACAACTTGTCCTGTGAGGAATTTCCCTTCAATGGGAAATGTTTTGGTGGGAGTGTTTGATTTAGTACATCATAAGAAATGGGACGATTTACTTGTATGTTGCAACCAAAGGGGGCGGCGGGGAACATTAAGATGATGATTTATTTACTCTTCTTCTTCACCTGAAGATTTATGCAATGGGATCAAGGAAGGGCTGGTGAAGGGTTTTCCACAGCTCTCTGTGAGCTTTTGCTAAGCAGGTGTAAGCTGTAAGTATGGAATGTGGCGATCTAAACCCAGTAGCAAACTTGCAGGATGTGATCCCTTCCCTTCAAGGATGTGGAATGTGTTGCATGCAAAACAAGTCAGAGGTGCTCGGTATGTGCAATCCCTAAGATATTTAATGTGAAGCTGAAGCCTTGCCCATGAAGGCAGCTCAGCAGAGGAGGCTTTGGTGGAGGCTCCAGGGAATGCTGCTTCCCTGGCACCATGTGCGAGCTGTAACGTCACGGGTGCGATGCTGAGTTGCATTGAGCAGCCTGGCTTGGCTTTTAACATAATGCATGTTTTCATTGATTGGCAGATGGGTTCTGTACTTAGCTGGGTAACACTGGGGCTTGTAATTGCGTTAGTTGTCTATTTTTACTGCTGCAGGTCACTTTTAGCACGTATTGTACTGAATTAGTGCTTGCTTTGGCTTCATGATTAGTGTAATCTTTATCATAAGGATGGGGAATAGGGGTAATGATGGCTACAGCTCTGTTGTATAAATCATTCTGGAGGCTGATAATGGGGTTTTGGTGCTCCTCTTTTCTATATCTCCTACCAAAGCCTGGCTCTGGTGCAGGGTGAGACCTTGCACAGCTCTGTCCACTGAAAACTGTCCCTTTGGCACTGGCACTGTTCTTTGTGGATCTTCCCGATGTAAATCCTGCAAGATGTTGGTCTTTGCTGGGAAGAAAGTCTTAAAGGGAAGATAGGTCTGTTTTGAGGGAATGTCACTATTTTTTTAATGTGGAAATTATACAGCTTTGGGGCTGTTTTAATCTATTCTTGTTTTCACATGATGACTTTTGAGTAGTGGGTTTGGAGCTTCAAGGAGGCAGAGGAAGGTGTTGTGATGAACCCAGCATGCAGGATACAGTCGCTGGGCTGCTTTCTCACTGCAAGGACCACAAGTGTCTTCAGCTACTCTTTGGCTGCTGCATTTTGGAAATGATTAGGTTTATCAGTTTTAAAGTTCCTTGTTCAGTGAGGTGTGGAACTTCTGATCCACAGTGCTGAGTAACTTCATGCACCTGCAAGCTGCTTGTGTTTCACTGCTATCAGTAAATTCTTTTGCTGTGTAGACTTCTATTTGTATATAGTATCCCTTCATAAGCTTTCCTTCTGTTAAAAGCTTCTTGACCATCAGGTCATCAGTGTCCAGCTTGGCTGTGAGGTTTCTGCCACAGAAGGAATGCAAAGCCATTCAGAAAGGAGGTTTGGCAATGAGGCGAAGCAGCTCCATGTTTTGGGGTGGGATGCTTGGCCTGGGGCTTGAACCTCTACATTTGAAGTAAACAAGTGGGGGTGAGGAATGTCTGAGGCTGGATGTGCAGTGGTCTATTTATAACTGACTTGTGCTTCCTTTGGTAATTGCAGGCAATTTAAAGCTATGAACTTTGAGTTTCTTTCTTCTACAGCTCAATTGATGTTGCATCTTTTGAATAGCACACTTTGGTAGATTTTGCCTAGTGGAACAGTCTGACATAGTCAGGAAAAGCTGGGTCCTGTCATGTATTTTTAGCACCTTCATTTGATGTTAACATCTGAAACCTGCTTGGGATGTAATGGAGCTGGTTCAGATCTACTTTTAAGACTGGCCAAATTCAGCGAGTTGTTAGTAAGTACATTTCTGTGCTGATGCTAAGTGCATACCTATGATGACTGGCAGCATTTCAGCATTCAGCTTCATGCTGTGCAGGGTTGGAGTCTGGTCTGGTATCAGATGTGAGGTAGTGAAGCACAGGGGAGTGAAAGGATGCATCCTGTGGGTCTGTGGGGTGGGAAGCAGCAGCAAACTGCACCCTGTGAGTGGATGGAAGCATGTGCTGAGAAAAAGCAGGAAGCAGAGTGTGTGAATGGGCAAGATGAAAACTGGGCTCTGCCTTTTGCTTTTCATTGGCTTTAGTTAGGTGTTGGACAGGAAAACCAGTGTGACTTCAGTGAAGCTGGAGGCTCAGCTGTTCTTGAGAAATCTGAGCAAGTTTAGAGGCTAAATTTAGTACATGTTCCATGTCTTGCTGAATCCATGAAACCAGTCTGCTGTTTATTGTGCATTTCATAATGTCCTGTTTAAGGTTGATACCAAGCTCACCCGTTGAGTTCTCCGTGGTACCTCACTATATAAGGGTTGATGGGGGAAACCTGTCGCAGCTGTGACTTATCTGCCCACTTCCTCATGAAATCACTTGTAATGAACACTGAGAAGCTGAGGCTGAAGATGACTTCTTGGATTGAAAGCTGTTAGCAGTACTATGTTGGGCTCTGTAGTTACTGACTTATCTGTTCCTTTGTGATGCATCTTGTTTATTAATGTGTACATTTTTAGGCATGTGCAGATATTTAATATATGGATGCGAAACATTTGATTGTCTTATTTAGACTCCTGCAAGTCAAGTAACTGTCAATAAGGATGAGCAGGAAACCCTCCTGTTTTCATTCAGTTAATGGAGTTAATTGCCTTGCTGATGTGAGAGCAGTTGATGTGCCTTCCCTGAAGGGCATGAGACAAAGAGGAGACAGCTTGTCAAATCTATAGCTGCTGCAGAGAAAAAGGAGGGGGGAGTTCTTAATGTGCAGAGTGGAGAGATTAAACAGTGATCACTAGGCATTAGGAAAGATGTTCTCTGACACAGCCAATGAAGGACTGAAGTGCAGGTCTCCTTGGGCGCTCTGCCCTTCCTTTGGTGGAGCTCTTCAGAGGCAGTTGAGCACCAGGCTGCAGGTGATGTTGTGGGGCTCCCTCTCTGCATGACTTCTGAAGTCCCCTCTAACCCCAGTGTGGGGTTCTTGAGCTACTGCAAGTTGCTCTTCTCCGAATTGTGTGCATGTACAAGTGCACATGGTAGCCGTTCTTGTGCTGTGTGAAGTCCTTAGTTCTTCACAGCAGCATGTATAGGGGGATGTGTCTTTTGGTCAGAAAAAGTAGCCATGAGAGGAGAGAAAGTAAAGATGCAGTGACAAGACAGTTTTGTGTGGCACACAGAAGGGTTAGAAGGAGATGGCTGAGGACAGCCTAATATGAGAAACCATCTGAACTCATTCATTTTGGAATGAGGGTATGGAACTGCAGTGTGTGGCTTTAGTTTTAGGCCTACTAGACACAGCAAAGAAGGAGGAAACCAGAAGAGATTTGATCCTCAAGGTCTCCTTTAGAACCAAAGCAACTTAACCAGTCTTGGAACACGGTACAGCCTGATTGAAATGCTACAGTGACACTGTACTTAAATAGCTCTAAACATCTTTAACAGCTACAACTCTAATTACAAAGGTATTTTTTGTGTGTTCCCCCAATTGCATTTGATCCAGCCTTTCACTGAAATCCTTTAGTAGATCAGTAGTGTACCGTATGCTCACTTGCTTTTCTCTTCTCTTACACAGCTGAACACAGACTGGAACAAATATGATGACAGGCTAATGAAAGCAGCCGAAAGGGGAGATGTGGAGAAGGTTTCATCAATCCTGGCCAAAAAAGGAGTCAGTCCCACCAAACTGGATGTGGAAGGGAGATCTGCGTAAGTAACTCCCAGTGCTCCAGTAATGGTGCTGGGAAGCCACTGAAGGCTATTCAATTCCTAAATCTTGCCGCTGCTCTAAAACCTCTTCTTTTAATGCATGAATCTGTGTACTACATCATGTTAGATTAGAATGTCATCCCGATTGGTATACCAGGTAGCCAGAATGTGAAATACTTGAAGTAGTATCTGCAAGACTCTTGGCTGGGTTTGGATGCTGTCCAGAGTTGGGTTTGTACTGTGTAATGATTTCAATATACAGACTTTTCAGTAACCAGACTTTTCTGGTTAATATTGACATTTTTGTGTATAAACCAGATGGGTTTCAGCAAGGTATCTTATGTTTGCAGATTCCATGTTGTAGCATCAAAGGGAAACCTGGATTGCTTGAACACTATCCTTATTCAAGGCGTTGATATCACAGCCACAGATGCTGCAGGTAGGCTTCCTTATGCATCGCAGTGCAGCTTGCAACTGTTCTTGGCTTGGTTTCATTTTGGAGTAGAATTAAGCTGAAGTTCGGGATAGAGATTTTCCTCCTTTCTGCAGCAGTGATAATGACTTGTTGCTGAGTTTTGAGGAAACTGTCATGTCCTGTCCTGTAAGTTATTGAGCTCTGCTGCCTTCACGAGCTTTGGCTTTGTGCTGCTCAGGATGCATTCTTCTCCAGACTCATTGGTGAGGTGAGCATTTCTGCTTCAGAATCGCAGTATGTGAACAGTTCTAAATGAACTTCTGTTCATTTAAATACTAAGTGTAATTCACTGAGCCTTGTGAAGTGCTATACACATTGAGGATTGGAGCTAAAGGATGTGGTAGGTGTTTGAGCACCCATGCTGAGCCCTCCAAAATCCAAAGCGTGGCTGCGCTACATCCCGTTGGGATTTGCATGTGTGGTAGTGGAGTTTGTGTGAAGGTCTTGGGGAAGAGATAATTAAAAAGGCGCTAATTTTGCCTTGGATTATTTAATGTGACTAATGAATATTCTCCTGTTTTGAGCTCCAGTAGCTTAACCCAGCCTGCTCCTGTCATATGACACATCAGCTTAGGAAATGCTTATGTGGAGTCATTTAGAGTACTTTGAGATTAATTTCATTATAGAACTTGACTCCTTGGTTGTAGTTTCTCTAAAGCAAGAAAAGACTGAAAAATGAAGTAAATGCAGCAGAGCTGACTTGCCCGTAGCACTGACAGAACTGAAGGGGGGCACAGGGACTGTTGTAGCTGAAATGATAATGCTTTAGTGAAGTACAAATTGATGTCTTATGAGTGGTTGTTACAAGGTTAGTAATAGGCTTGCTGAGAAGCAGTGCAGGCATGTTTCTAAATGCATGTTAACATAGATCCCGGGTTGATGTTGATTTCTCTTTGTAGGAAGAAATGCACTGCACCTCGCCGCGAAATACGGACACGCTTTATGTTTGCAGAAGCTGTTGCAGGTACTGGAAATACAACTTGTCTAGTTTTATGCTTGGGGGGGGGGGGGGAAGGTGCTCTTCATTCACTCCTTTAATGAAACAGTACTGGAGGGTTGTCTTAGGTTTGTGTGATATTTATCTTCATTTATTCCTGGTCAGTTTGTGCTCGTTTGAATCTTTAGCTTTTAATAGGTTCTTCTCACCTTGTGTTTGTATGGTGCATGGCTCTGTGCAGATGGAAATGGCACATTTTCTGTGGAGTGCCAGAACTAGCAGTGTGACGAATAGTGGAGAATCATAGCCATAGTTTTTGAAACACAGCACATCCAAAGGTGTTATGGGGAAGTCCATGTGGGATTGTGCATTTTCTTTGCATAGTCTTAATTTACTTCTGCAGCTCTTGATCAATGTGTTGAGAGCACTGTAGTGCGGGATACCCATAGCTTTTTCTTTCATGTATGTCACTGTACTTGTGTTTTCTTCAATCTCTCTTTAATGCTTTAATTCAAACCTGAAAACATGTAATGTTTTGGAAGCGTGGTCTGAATCCTAACGTATAACTGGGGTTGCTTATTTTAACAGTACAACTGTCCAACGGAGAACGTGGATCTTCAAGGAAGAACTGCTCTGCATGATGCAGGTAAAAGGGCTTGCTTTTCTGGTAATGTAGTATGAAATCCAGATTGAATGAAGGGTTTCATTTTCAGCTGGGTCAGATTCTTATCTTGTAGTTGTTGTGACTGTAGTAGGAGAAAATGCTTTATGCTGTCATTTTGTTTGCCCTCAATAGCAGCCTGTTAATGGTCTTAACTGCGTGTAGATCTGAGTCTCTTCTGATGCCCTTGATGTGTCTAGTAAAATCTTAAGTACCCTGAGCAGTGTTATAGAGCACGCATGTTAGTAAGCTGAGATACACTCTACATTCTCACTGTGCTCTGCAGAGTCTTGAGCAGTCATGTTTGGTTTCTTTAACATGCTTTTGACTTGGCTATGAGAGAACCAAGTCTTATCATGCCTTGGTCGTGTGAATTTTTGTGAAGCAGATACACCCAAGGAGGTGTTTGGGGTTCCACAAAGGCTGTTTTCAGCAATGTAACCTGCTCTTTTCCTCTTGAAAGCTATGTCAGACTGTTCCTCAAGCATACAACTACTGTGTGATCACGGTGCCTCAGTGAACTCGAAAGATGGAGTAAGTTGTTGCTAATAATGTTGCGTTCTCCTGCACAAACCCTATTGAGTCCTTGTGCTTTCTCTGCTTTCCTTCCTTCCCTTATTTCTTTTGCCTTTCCTCTCTTCAGGACGGGAGGACGCCGCTAGTGCTGGCCACTCAGATGTGTCGTCCCACCGTTTGTCAGCTTCTGTTAGACAGAGGAGCAGATGTTAATGCCAGGGACAAACAGAACAGGTAATGCATGCAGGAGTTTGTCAGAGTGCCTGCTGACGTTTAAAGGGTAATAAAAAGCTGTCACTTGGCTTTCAGGCTACAGAATAAATATGCTAAATTCAGTGGAAAAGAACCTGGAATTTAATTCAGAAGTACATGGGCCAGTTCAATAACACAGAGAAACGTGGCCTTATTTCACTGCTTATTCTTGCATGCTAAATACATACAGGCTCGTGCTGCCAGCAGAGGAACTGCACTTGGTTGTTTTAAGGACTTGTCTGTCCAAAGCTGCATCTTACACTCTTTAAGATCAATATGCAGAACGGGCCATGACAGAGTCTGACAAGAAGTACTTGAGTCCCATTGGAGCTCCAAAGGGGCCTAAGGACCTTGAAATGTGTAACTTCTGTGTTCAGGGAAAGGGCCAGGGGAAGGAAGGGGTTTCTATTTGTAGCTGCTACTTCTGCTAGTTATTTTGTGGGAGGGTGGCTGTCTGGTGGCCAGCGGACCCGAGGCTGCTGTGGGACAAAGCATGGATGCTTGCACTGCGTGTTCTGAAGCTGGCAAGTTATTTTGAAGGCATTGCCAGGGCTCTCGAGCTGCACTTGGCCCACCCTGAACTTTGTCTAAACTTCTTGTCTTGTTTGTTGAGTCTATTGAGGTTTCTATCTAAATAGAGGAAGCCAAAGACATATGAGTTCAAAACACTGGGTGGCTGTCCCGCAGGCAGTAGGTTTCATGTTGGGTTTCATCAAAATACTGCTTTTACAGTGGGTTTGGCTGCTTTTAAACAAATATTTATCCATTGACCAAATAACTTCTTAAAGATTGTTTTCCTCTCTTGATAGAGGAAAGATTCCTTGACTCAGGCTTCTGTGATTAGACATAAGTGTATGATGGATTCTTTCTGTGATTGCCCTGTTCAAGCACGAGCACCCGAGTCTCTGAAAGCACTCTTTCTCCCCATCCTCAGGACTGCCTTAATGTTAGGCTGTGAATATGGCTGCAGGGATGCAGTGGAAGTGTTGCTCAAAAATGGTGCGGATGTTAGCTTGACTGATGGCCTCGGTCATGACTGTGCTTACTATGCCAGGATTGGGGACAATATTGACATCTTGGCTTTAATAAAAGCTGCCGTTGAGGATTCCAGCAAAGGTATGAACAACGTGGCCACAACAGTTTCTTGTTCTTTCATTTGGATTGTGCATCTTCCCGCTGCTATGTCTTCAGCAGTTATGTTTTTGGAGGGCAGCTGTAGTCCTTTGAGCACACAGGGGATAAATTGTGTTTGGGAAGGGAAAGAAGGCTTTGGGGTTTTGTTTTTAGTGAAGCTTTTAAGGTAAATGCAGGCTGTGATCCGTTGAGGTGTTAACACTGCTTGAACCTGGCATTACACTATTGCTCATAGGAGTTATTTAGGCTCATCTATAGAAAAGCTTTGTACTTCTGTTTCCATGTTGGTTTAATTGGGTTGGTGGTGAATAATTATTGAAATGGTCAAAAATAGGATTAGCTGAAGGTGTTGCAGGAGTCTGAAATGTCTATTTTGACTTCCTACTTTTGTGGTGCTTTTTTAGGAAGAGATACCATAAAGAAGGGGCAACCTGGCCAAAAGGTAAGGCTGCTTGTACTGAGTGTCTCTAAGGCGGTATATTCCTGGGGCTGCTGAGAGAGTGATTAAGATGGTGCTGTGATGCAAAACCAGTTCAGCGATGTTTGAGTTCTTAACTTCATCTGTAGCTGGGAAGATTCCTGCTGTAATCAGCTGGGGTGGCTGTTTCTGTTTGAGAAGTATGTGATGATGTGCATATTTGGGATTAGAGTTTTGACGAGCATCCCATTTTCTGTCTGGATGAGATCATGAGTGACCTCTTGCTGAGAAGCAATCTGTCCAAATGCAAATGCTGGTAGTATTGCCCCCGCAGCGGAGCTGGGATGGAGGCAGAGCTCACTGTACCTAGAAATGAATGTCTGCAGAACACAACAGGAATGTAAATTAATACTTTACTCTTGCAATAACAGATTACTAATGTGCCGCAGAAGTGGAATCGGTTGCATGCACAGGAGGAGGTGAATGTCAAACTGTATCAGAAGGAACATAACGCTCAGGTAAGCGAGAAGGATTTCTCTGACTTGCATATTCCCATGTGCATAATGAACCAGACACACTAAGACAAGATGTGCTCGTAAAGGCAGCATTAGTGATTCCATTAAAGGTCATATATATTGCTGTTTACTTAAAACTTAATTGCACAACTGTGTAATGTGGCAATTGTGCAGATAAGCTGTTAACTTCAGGAAAAACATACTTGTTTGTGTAATAAATAGTTGCAAGTCTCTTCATGTCTTAACTTTTCCTGACTCTTAACCTTCTGTCTCCTTCCACCTGTAGTGAAATCGGAATCATAAACCAGGAAGGCTTATTTTTTAACATTCTTAGTGCATCTTACTAAAAGTAACCTGTTACAATGGTTCCACCAACAGTATTGATTTTCTCCTCTCATTACTGTGTCATTACAGTTCTCAGAAAGTTAAACAAGGTTTTAAGCTCCGGGGAACAAACCACTGAGACATAGAGGCCTGCATTCTGAAATGCTTTGTAATTAAAGGATAAAGATCTCTAAAGGCAACTTCTCTGCTTTGAGCTAAAGTAGTTGCCCCAGTTAAGGTGGCGCTTATCAGGCAAGAGTTAAAGAGGCTTTGTTGTTTGCATGTGAGCACTGGACTGACTGATGGGGCACACACCTATGGCTTTCACATGGCAGGTTTGTTACCTGATACTAGAGTGGTTCTGGGTGTTATTTGGAACAATTAGCATACCTGAGGGTTGATGCTTCTTGCTGGTTGAGGCTTTTGCATCACACCTGTGGCTGCAGCAGTTGGGTTTCAGGACCTGTTTTAACATCAGTTGTTTTTACTTGTTAACAGACAGCACATAAGCAGCCTCTTGAGTGCTTTCAGCATCGAATGTAATCTTGCTGTGCTCATACCTTCAAAACCTGTATGCACCCTTACAAGAGAATGATATAGCTGGAGCTGAAAAGCTTAAAGACTGGAGCTTGTGCATATGTAAGCCTTCAGAATGAACCAGACCTGCAGCAAGGCCCTGGAAGCATTAGGGGACTCGCTAGGCAAAACTCGGTGTCTTTACTGACTGTTCAATCTGCTGGTTCAGATTCTTTAGTTGTCCTGGTGTGTGTAGTGCGGTTGTGCAGTGCTTTGTTTTAATTTCCCATCTTTACTTTTAAGGAATTGGAGTTAGAAAATCAAGATTTGAGAGATCGAATGAGAGAAGTGCAAGAGGAGCAAAGGATGCTGCTGGATAGAATCAGTGGGCTACAACTGCAGCTGGGTGAGGTAAGCCTAGTGTTGGAATGGAAAGGTATAATAGCTGCCCAGTTGCAGACAGGAGACACTGGTAGAAGTAGAAAGGAAAGCTCATGTGATTAGGGTATGCTCTTCACTGCTTTCCTGGGAATCATTTCTATGTGTCACTGTCATTTTCTTTGGTCTTGTAATAATAATCAGAATCTGAGGATTCAGGACCTGACCTGTTACAGTGTCATTCAGTGGTGCTCGTAAATGTGAGCAATAACATTTATGGCTGTATTTCACAGTGTAGTGTGAACTGTGAGGTGTTGGCCAGTTGTAATGCAGAGTAAACTTCACCTCTGCAACTTAATGTAGGTGGTGTGTTACACTTTATCATAGCTGCTGCTCGTTTTACAGCTCTTTAAGTGGAAACAAGAGAAAAACCTTTAACTGGTTAAAACCAAACTGAAGGTTTTCAATAGGGGACTTCTCACCCGTGTTTGAAACCCTGTTTTTAAAAAGTTCCCTCCTCTTAAAGGCACAAATCTGACAGTAGAATTAAGGAAGAAGGTAACACAATGGGGACTTTTCCTCTCTGTGGGGCCTCATGCTTGTTTCCTTCATTCCATTTTGTCGAGGTATATTTTAAGAGGGTGCAGCTCCCCCTCAATGTAGCACATGGATAGAATATTTCTTATTGGAATCTGAACTGTTCTTTTAAGCTTTGTCTCAAGAAAGTTAACTCCTTAATACTCAATTTCTAAAACCAGAACCTTCTACTGATCAGACCATTCTCTTCTGCCTCAGTAGTGTACGATGTAGATATCTGAAGATAGTCCATTGTCCTGTATGCATGTCAAGAGGCATAGCTCTGTCAAAGACTCTGTACTTCTGTTTGTCCTCTCTTCCGGAGCTTAGATAGTAAAGCAAAGGGGAACAGTCAGAAATGCGTAGCATTAAAACTGGGGTAGACTTGCCAGCTGCTGAACTGTGTGAGCCTCGTATACATCATTGCAGAAAAGATTTGTGGGGGGATTTTCTTTGTTATTTTTTGCAGGAGCAAATGTTTGCAGATGATCTTGAGAATGAGGTACGATACCACCTGCAAGTGATAGTCACTTCCCTACTTCCAGTTCTATCACATTTAAGGAATGGTATATAAAACTATAGAGAAAAGCAAAGCTAACCTGTAAATGCTAAATGAAATATCCACTGGTACGTGCTCAGTTTATAAAGCTGCGCAGCACTTCTGTTACTACAAATAATATATGTAATCCCTGTGGCACCTTTGCAGGAGACTTAATATTACAAATATGACTAGTGACTTTCCATAATGCAAGGTTAATAAATACGAGTAAGTTAAACAGTAGCAAGTAATGGTGCTTCTTCCCTCGACTCATTGTTCGAGACTCCTCTTGTGGAGGAGCAGTGGAAGAACTTCAGAATCCAACCTTTAAGAATCCTTTTCAGTGCTGGTCTTGGCTGAAGTTCTCCCTAAACTTTATAGAAGTTGCTTAGCTGCTTGAGCACTTATAAATCTAGCTCTGCTTATGGCTTTGGCTACTTGGCATTCTTTCTCTTTCAGAAGGATGAGTTGAAGAAAATCCTAACCACCAAGGAAAAACAGCAGGAGGAAAGCTTAAGGACTATAGAAGCTCTCAAAGCCAAACTCAAGTATTATGAAGTATGTGAACTGATTTGAAATGTAATACAGCAATTGGTATTTACTGTAGTAGATACTTAAGCAACTGTTGAAAGGCTTAAATGGTTATCTCCTTATAAAAGCTTTCCCTGTCCTTTAATCCCTAATTTAACATAGGGTAAAACTTCAGAAAGAATTTTTAGCATTAATTTTGTACTTTGTGTTTGTTTTTAGGTTGATTTTGTGGGATCTGGAAGTAACTTTGCTAACAGTAAGTATTTAGTTATGAAGACTTGCCATGCATGATGCAGCGTTAGAATATAAAGGATGTGTTTGTCCTGTTCTCTCTTCCTTTTGTTGGTCTTAACTGTAGCCAAGCACGAGGTGTGTGTCTATGCTTGAGGCTTCAGAGTCCACTCGGCTTCAATTGGACCCAGCTGGGTATGCACGTGAGGCACTATTGATCAGTCCTGCTTACAAGTCACTGGTCTTGTGAAATGTGCATTGTAACTGCTGCGTCTTCTGCTAGCACGAAAAACAAGCTGAGCAGGATATGTGCTCCCTGCTGAGCTCCTCTGTCCTTCATAAGTAACACTCTTGTCTCACTTAGGACAAGAAAACTGGTCTTTTGTGTCCAACTTGGTCACAGGCCTGTCTTGCATCTGTGTAACTTAACCTGTCATGAGCCATCGTGGGAGCTGTTTGCCTGCAAGGGTCATTCATTTGGAGTGCAAGGGGATGCTTTTCCCTCGTGGTCATGGTGCTTTTCATGCCTGTTCTGCAGAAGGGTTTACTGAGCCCATTACAGTCCCACTGAACAGAACAAAATGAGGGAGGAAAAACATAGTTTTTGTGGCTGTTACTGTTTTTAACCAGAGACTAAATGGTGTTTGCTTTGAAAATCTAGGAAAAGAAGATCTATTACTTAAACAAGGACAAGTGTTTGCTGCGGAATCACAGGTAATACGTTGCTGTTTGAGTTCTAAGGTATTTATGCTTGGGAATGCTAAATGCAGTTATAAATGTTTGTATATTCACCATCGCTTTGGAATACAACGTTTCCCGTAGTACTGGCTTGGTTGCGTTTATTTCTAAGTGCTGGTGCCCTCTAGAGCTACACATGTGACATAGCTCTAAGTGCTGCGGCGCTGCTGGGTGCTGAGTGCTCTGTAACGAGCATCCTTACAGCTCAATCACACTGCCGGATCACCAGTCGGTGTAAAGGGCAATTGGTTTTCACCTCCATAATTGGTCTCCTTTTAATTCAGTTAAAATTCTCCTGCCAGCTCAACAGCAATTTCCTGACAGCTTTGGTGGCTGATAGCTACCTCCCTGTTAAAGCAACAATTCAGTCATAAACAAGACCCATCAGACCCTGACAGGGACTGGTCCTAACTGGCAAGCTGCTCTTACACTTGAGTAATGCTTTTGGAGATGAGTGATGGCTGGAAATAAAGCTGTACATCCTGGTCTTTCTGGCCAGATGTCACTCATAGATGTTCTTTGTGTTCGGCTGCTAACATAGAAAAACCCAGTCTTTTCTGCTGTGTTTCACATAAGGTTATTCCTATGGTCTTAGGATTTCTTTAACTGAAGTTAAAAGTGACTTGGTGTGTAGTTCTTCACCAAGAAACAAAGGAAAAAGGGGGTGGGTGGGTGCAAAAAGCAGATGGACCCAAAATCCCAAACCATGCCCCAGGGAGGAATTAAGTGGCTTTAAGCTAGTCTAAGCCTAGCTTCCAACCTGCCTGACAGCTCCATAGTGCTTTCTGGCCTTTGGGACACGACCACGTGAAGGGTTGCAGTGCAAACCAGCTAACAGGAGGGCAAAGCTGCGCTGTGAGAGATCCCTTCCTGGACAGTAAATTACAGGAGCGCGTTCCTCAGTGTTTGTAGAGAGAAGTTTCCATCAACCATGACAGTGTCTGTTCTAATTCCTGTTAAAGTTACTCTCCTGTGCTTGAGGGCTGAGGAAATCTCTTCATAAATGAAATCTCATCTAGCAGATGAGTGATTAAATATAAAGAATATAAGATTGAAAAGGAAATGAATACACTGCCTGTGCTTCAGAGTAGGTGGGTCTGATGGTTGGGAAGCGGTAATGTAGAGCTCTATTAAAGGTTTTCACTGTTAAAAGCTGAAATACACGTGTTGTGTAATATGGGCAAGAATAGAGGAAAAGAGAAATCTCAGACTTGTTTTATGCCCATCTCACCATGGGTTTAAGACAGTTATGTGTGGCTTGTCAGACCTGTAAATGTGTATCCGTTTTGTGCCACTTTATCTTCAGTCCAGGTCTATGCTGAGACCCCTGGAGCTCTCCCTGCCTAACCAATCACCCACTTCGGAGAAGGAAACTTTAAAGAAGGAACTTGACAATGTGAGGACCTGCTATGGTGCAGCAAAGGAAGAAATCAGCAAACTGCAGCGGGAGCTGTCTCACAAGGTATCGGAGTGTAAAGCTTTGGCATCAGAGTGTGAAAGAACCAAGGTGGAATCTGACGGACAGATAAAACAGCTGGAAGATGCTTTAAAAGATGTGCAGAAAAGAATGTTTGACTCAGAAGGCAAAGTGAAGCAAATGCAGACCCACTTTCTTGCTCTGAAAGATCATCTGACTAACGAAGCTGCTTTGGGAAACAGTAAGCTAACAGAGGAGCTAAAGGAGCAGTTGAAAGAAATGAAAGCCAAGTACGAAGGAGCCTCCGCTGAAGTGGGAAAACTGAGGAACCAGATTAAGCAGAACGAATTGCTGGTGGCAGAATTCAAGAGAGATGAAGGCAGGCTACTGGAGGAGAATAAGAGATTGCAGAAGGAACTTGTGAAGTTGGAGATGGAACGAGATAAAAGGGGAAGAAATGTCATGGAGTTAGAAGGGCAGCTCAAAGAAACAGCAGCAAAGTTGGCCCGCTCGGTGACTTCAGAGACGTTTGAAAACATGAAGAGTTTGTTATCGAATGAAGTGAATGCGAAAGCGAGGAGGTTAGCGGAGATGGAAGGAGAGCATAGCAAACTGCAGGCGGAGATTCTGCTTCTGAAGAGGGAATCCGAGAGTCAGAAAGCAAAACTGGCTCAGCACATAAAGCCAGAGGAGCACGAGCAAATGAGGAGTGGGTTGGAGAAGAAGAACGAAGAGCTTGGGAAGGCAGTGTCTGAATTGTCGCAGAAGAACCAGGCTCTGCAGCAGGAACTTGAAAGGTTGCAGGCCGATAACAAGGTATTTAAGCAACAGATCCAAATGCTAAAAACTGAAATGAAAAGCCAGAATGTGCCTTTAAAAATCCACGAGGAATTGAAGAAAACAAATGATCTGACCGTCAGTGACCTGACCCGAAAGCTTTTTGAATTGACAAAGAAGTACAATGAAAGCAAAGCAGAAGCTGAAAAGTTGCTGGCGGAGAAGAACAACTTAAATGAGAGCATGAACCACTTCCAAGCTGTGTATCTGTCTCCAGAGCAGCACAAAAGAGAGGTGGAAGCTTTAAAATGTAGCAGTATTGAGCTGGAAAAGCGTCTTGCTGAGCTTCAGGAGAAATATGATGCTGAACAAGCCAAAGTGTGCAAGCTGGTCTCTGAAAACACAGCCCTGAGAGAGACTCTGGGGGATCAGTACGTGTTGGCTACAACACATGAAGAAGTTAAAACAGCCTTAAATAACACCCTGGAAAAAACCAACCGGGAGCTGTCAGATCTGAAGGGAAAAATGGAAGAGGTAAAGCAACAGTTCAAGAGGGTGAATGAAGAAAATGGAACCTTGGAAAAGAAGGTGAAACTCTTACAGAATCAGCTACAAACAGAGTGTATCAGTCTGAAAGACCATGAAACGACAGTGATTACTTTAAATAAGAGCATGCAAGAGCTTCAGGAGAACAACGCTGCAGTTAGGGCTGAGTATAAGAGGGGTCAGGAAGAAATTTCCCAGTTGCATGCAGAAATTGAAGCCCAGAAGAAGGAACTTGACACAATTCAAGAGTGCATTAAGTCAAAATATGCCCCAGTTGCCTCCTTCGAAGACAGAGAACAAAGCTTTGAAGCCACAGTGAAAGAACTAAAAAAGCAGTTGGAGGAACAGGCGCAGAAGTACAGAGATATCAAGGAGGAAAACCAGAAGTGCAAAGAGGAGAATGAGAAGCTCAGATCCGGGGTTCTGTCCATCCAGAGCGACTTGCAGCAGAACTATATCCTGGCTGAGAAATCCCATGAAATGGAGAAAATGTTCACAAGCAAAATGCAAGAGCTGAATAAGCAATTGAGGGACTTGGTGCAGAAATACACAGGTGAAAGGGATGAGCTGCAGGAGAGCGTGGAGCAGCCCATGGCCATCCAGGCTGGGCATCTTTCAGCAGAGCAGATTGAAGCCTTGAAGAATGCTCTTGGCCACACTATAGAGGATCTGAGGGAAGCCCTCAGAAGAAGGAAGGAATGTTATGACAAAGAAACACTAAAAGTAGGACAACTGCAGCAGGAATTGTCAGGTCTGAAAGAGTCTTCAGTCCCTTTGGTAGAATATACACAAATGAAGGAAACGTTAGAACGAGAAATTGTAGCAATGAAAACCAGCTTGAGAGAAAAGGAAGAAGAAAACCAAGTGAAAACCGAGGAAATCACAAAGTTGCAGTCTGAGGTGCAGCTTACTCAACAAGCTCTAACAGAGCTGCAGAGGAAAGAAGTGATTGACAGGTCAGAATACGAAGCCATGAAGAGTAGTCTGGAGGCCCAGGTTAACAGCATAGCTGAAAGCTTGTCCAGTATGAATAAAAAGTATGAGGAAGCTTGTGAGGAGGCTTTGCAGGCCAGAAAGAGTGAGCTTTCTTTAAAGGATGAAAAGGAATTGCTTCAGTTACGGAGCTGCAGTATTGAGCAAGAAATCAAAGATCAGAAAGAAAGGTGTGATAAATCATTGACAACAATTATGGACTTGCAGAAGAGAATACAGGAATCTGCAAAGCAAGTGGAAGCCAAGGATAACAAGGTGGGATATGGCAGTTAAGCTCTTCATGCTTTCTGTTTAAGGGTAAGGAGCTGGACTGCATGCTATGGTTCAAGCATGACTTTGTGTGCTGAGCATTAAGTGCACAGTACTGCTGGTGTACCTGATGGTGGTCTGAGTACCTAAATGGGGCCAAAAAGAAGGTTGGAGAGGGGCTTTGTACAAGGGACAGGAAAAGGGGAATGGCTTTAAGCTGCCAGAGGGGAGATTGAGATGAGCTCTTAGGGAGAAGCTCTTCCCTAGGAGGATGCTGAGCGCTGGCACAGGGTGCCCAGAGGAGCTGTGGCTGCCCCATATGTGGCAGTGTTGAAGGCCAGGTTGGACACAGGGCTTGGAGCAAGCTTCTCCAGTGGGAGATGTTGAACTATATGAGCTTTAGGGTCCCTTCCAACACAAACCAGTTTGGGATTTGTCAGACTTCAAAGAGTGTTAAAGACTATTGGGTTTTGTTAAGTGAGACATCCTTAAATGAGTTTTTTTTGTGCCTTTTTTTCTACAGATTACGGAGCTGCTTAATGATGTGGAGCGGTTAAAACAAGCTCTTAATGGCTTGTCTCAGCTTACGTACACCACTGGGATTCCCTCAAAGAGGCAGAACCAGCAGGTCGAGATGCTCCAGAACCAGGTGAAAACGCTGCAGCAGCAGCTTGCTGTAAGTAATCCTGACTTCATGCTTTTTGGTCTGTTTTTCCCTGCTTGCTTCTCTGTGAATTTTCTGTGGCTTCCTCCCCATTGGAGTTGCAACATTTGGGAAGTTTTCCAGGTAAAAAGGACACAGACAACTTGGAATCTGTGCTCACGAGCTACACGGCTCTTTTCATGATAAGAGCATTTCTGTATGCAAGTTTCACACTCGTGTTTGCTTACAAAACCCACCAGCCATGTATTTTCTCACTGCAAAAGAAAGTGAGGAGGACCTTCCTTAATGGATTTGATTCCATGTTCCCTTGCTTGCAAACACAGAAGGGTATTGCTAACAGTGAATGGGAATACTTCAAGTGCTGTGGCTGCACAAACACGTTTGTGGCCCCTGTGACTTCAGTGAAGCTCATAATTAAAGCTGTGTATGTGAGCAAGGTTAGTTGGAAATCTGTACAGAAGTAAGATGTATCTTTAATGGTATTTGTGAGGTTGACCTCACAAATGAGGGGAAGCATTCTTATATTGGGTGGTTTAAAGCCAACAGCTAATGCTGTTGGTGAAACAGGTTTTCCCCCTGGCACCTGTGCTTACCACACTAGAGCAGCCTGCCTCTGACAGCCTTCAACAAAACTGCTTTGCTGCAAATCAGCAGTAATGAAAGTAAAGCAGTGACTTCCTTTTGATTAACGAAGGGGATACAGCCAACTTTAACCTTGATATTTGGCTTTGGCTAGGCTGTGAGTGCACAAATCCAAGCTTGCGAAGTTGGAAATAGGCAAGAAGAAATGTTAAAAGGGACTTCACCTCTTCTTCCTCTCTTCTTTTTATAGGATGCTAAAAGGCAGCATCAAGAGGTAGTTTCTGTTTATCGGACACATCTTCTCAGTGCTGTACAGGTATGATAGTCCCAGGTTCAGATTGGTTTACTGTCATCTCAATATAAGAGACTCTTGAGACCCACTTCTGTCTGCCATACTGGAAGGCATCAAATGTCTTCAAGTACCTATTTTAATGTTGAGAGTTTTAATTTAGAATGGACTGATCCAACAAAAGCAAACACACCCCACAGCTCTAGACTTGAGCCACCTTCTTATTACAGTTTGTCTATGTGTAACTCTATATAACCATTACCTGCTTTGAAGGGTGGTGGTGTCTGGTGATGTGAGCCTGTTATTTAGTTCCGCATCATCCCAGGTAATGCTGGAGACAAGTCCAGTAGAAGCTGGAAACCTAGTGCAGGCTTACCTAATGGCTCTCACTGAACAAAGAGCTGATCAACTCATTCCAGTCTTATGACTCCAGATACTTGAGCATGCAAAAGAGAGACTGCTACCACAGCAGCAGGTTGTGGAGTCTGGAGGATAGGAACAGTAATTTCTTCCCCACATCATATTTTCATGGAGGAAACTGCTGTGTCAAAGAGGCAGCTCCTTATTTGAGGGGAAAAATAATGAGAGTACTGCAGATACTCCCAGTGAGCGGTGAAAATACAGCAATGATTTAAGTCTTTTGGGTAATTTTGAAGAATCTCCTAATGTTAGTGATGGATAGTTGACACTTTATGGGATTTTAATTGTTCTTTTAACTGTTTGCTTGCTCCAGGGTCACATGGATGAAGACGTCCAAGCTGCTTTACTACAGATCATTCGGATGAGGCAGGGACTTGTTTGCTGACATGTTAGTGCCATTGCTCATGAAGGCTGCTGCATTGTAGGAGTGCTGTGGTTATGGGAGTGATAACCTTCATGAGGTTTATATAGTTATGATAATATAGCTGCAATTAGGACCTCCAAATACGAAGCAACTTACAAAGCTGAAACATTTTCTTCATATAAAATGGTAAAATAGGGCTATAGAGTTTCAGATCTGACACTTGTCAGCTTAATAAAAGATGTAGAACATCTTCTAAAGCTGGTATACAAGCTGACTGTCAAAATGATGACATGGTAGTTTAATTCTTTAAATGTCTGATTGACCACTTATTAAAGCAGGGCCTGTACGCATAAACCTGCTTACCCTAAAGCTTGAACTCTCGTGGTTAAAACATAAACTGGCTTCAAATGAGTTTGGCTGAGTATTGTAGCTGTGTATCTCCTTTAATGATTAAGAGAAGGTGGCTGTTTTGTCACATAAGCTGCTCAAGACATCCTACAGCATGTTTAGTGAGTCAGCTGCAATGGTAGAGGAAAGGTGTTTAGGTCTATGTTGTAACTTGGCTGGCCGAGTTACAGACTTTATATTTAAATATAAGCTGAAGCTGTAGTGCCTTTTGCTTACTGCAACACTTCAAATCAGGTTTTCCATCAAAACACTAACTTATGTTTGCCTCCTCTTCCCCCCAGGATTTTTCAGGTATGCTTTGTAATATTGATTACTGTAGGCCAAAGCAGTGGGACTGGAGAAGGCTCCGTTTGTAAAGCAGCATTTTGAGCTAAACTCAGTAGTCCTGCTCCTGTATGATTTCGTTCTTCATTAGGCCTATGGGTGTAGACTGAGGAGCTCCTGAAGCTGCACACTAGGTGATTCAGGTGTTGGATTTTCAAACACTATCTCATGGAAGTTGAAGGTATTTTCCTCTTAGCTGTAAATTGTGTACTATAATCTTATTTATGGAGAAAGATGCAAATAGTAAGGCTTAATTGAAGGAGAATTTTGGTCTGTTTGGAATGTACCTATTAAACTAGACAGGGCTTTGTTGTTAACTGAAGGATGATGTCCCCATAAGTAAGTTTTGTGAAAGAAAACATGAAAATTGGGACTATTCAAAGGAAGTAATTGGAAGATGAGCCCGGTAAGGTATGTGGCTCTAATAGAGCGAACAGCCCTAAGGGCTGTCGGTAGTTGTGTTAACTTCAGTCTGTGGTTGAAAGCATTTGCTTGTGACCAGCAAGTTAGGAACCTGGCATCCTGATGCAGAAGAGAAACCTCCTCTTCCATGTTCCTGAGAAGTGAGGACCTAAGTCAGAGCGTGGAGTCCTCTGCTTTATGGTGGCTGAGCTTCCCGCCAAGCTGTGGGCTTAGGTCCCATTGGTTTTAGTAGTATTATTTTGTTTCCTTTTTTATCCCTTTTTGGGCAGAATTGAAGAGACAACTGCCACATGGAGGAGGATGCAGGCATAGGGACGAACGTGCAGGGCGGTTAAATACACTTAATATATTTACTAAATACGTGTCTGTAGTTAAACAGATCTACTGCTGCTTTCCTTTAATTTCTTAGAGGACTATTACAGAAAACATCTCAGTTTATGTGTTACTTTTTAGCCAAATCCTTTTACGATTGCATTACTTGAAACTCTTATTAGAGAGCCTTTGTTTTGATATACTAACTCTGGCATATTTTGGTATTGTATGTTCCTTCTCGAGGGAGTTTTATCTATGGTTTTCTAAATTTCTCCCTTCCTGCATCACCAATAAAATGTTTTCTTCTTTTTCTTATTGTAGTGGTGAGTTCTGTAGAAGGTAAAGCAATGTAGTCTGGGTAGTGAAGGGTCTTGAACTCACTTGAATGCTCTCGAATACCAGGTAACACATTGGGGTTTAGGTGTCCGCTGTGGGGTTATTGGGGTTTTCTATCTATTTCCAGAGTTTCCTAGACTCCCAGGTTGACGGGACCTCAAGGACCATGTGCTCCAACCTTTCCAGGCACAGCATGACCCAGACTGCCTGTCCCAGCACCCTGTCCAGCTGAACCTTAACAGTGCTCAGTGCTGGGAAGTCACCACTTCCCTGGGGACATTATTCCAATGGGATTATTCTCAGTGGGAAACTGAACTTTGATAGGTAAAGCCTGGGCCCTGCAGTTCCCATGGCAGTAATAATCCATGTGCTTGGCAAAATCAGCCCTGAGACATCCCCTCCCCAGTGAAGAAGCTTTCAATACTTGTGCATTCATGGACCAACATCACTGATAATGGAAGGAAGAAAGGAGAGGTCACAGGAATGCCAAATGTAAATGAAATGCATCCCAGAGGTTTGGGGGATTTTAGGAGCTGCTCCATGCCCCAGTAAAGCAACAGCAATAAGGTAATGCAGCCCATAACTGATTGTTGGCACAATGTTCCTATTATGCAACAGCACTTTATATAGCAAATATGTGACTTCAGGTTTGGAGTAGCTGCCTTTGGAATCTCTGCATCCTGGGAAGTTTGGAGGGATTACTGCTGCTTTTTCTTACTCCGATGCCAACCCAGAAAATTAACTTTTAATAGGGAAAACATACATGTAATTGTGGCAACCATTACAGCAGATGGATTTTACATTAAGTGAAAAAGATGTTGAGCATTTAAGGGCCATTAAGTTGTGAAGCTTTCTCTTGTTGGACTTGGAGCCTTGGAGCCAGCCCTCTGCTGTGAAGGGTATTTAGTTTTACATCTGCAGAGGATGCCGGATGATGGGAAGGGAATACATTTGAGAGGAAAATAGGACATGAAAATGTGAAGGTTTTCCACTCACTGAACAGCTACTTTTATTTCATAATAATTAGGTTTCTACTTCATTAAACATTGGGATTTGTGCTTATGTGCTCTTAGGATACAGTGGGGAAGACTTCAAGCGTTCTCAGCAGGGCATCAACTTCGAGTTTTGTAATGTAATGGGGGCAATGCAGACTAAGATGGTATCTTGCTCTCATCTTGAGGGTCAGGTGTAGTATAAGACTTATTCTGGGTACAGAGATACTTCTGGTTGGTGTCCTTCTTGCCATGCTGCTTGCTGGGGTTTTGGTTTTGGGTGTACCCATGAGCAAGCTTACAGATGATGAGTATGAATAAGTCATGGTATGACCTGGTCAGGGCAGACTTGAACAAGTAGCTCCATCTTCAAGCAGCACTCGAGCTTTATGGGCAGGGATACCTGTGCCTTTGCTTTAGGGAAGCACTCTGTCAACGTCACAGCTGTGATAAAGAGGTGATCAGACCATGCAGATGTAGTGCAGCTCCTAAATTCCTCTGAAATAAGCAAGGATGGCAGAGGTAAAGTAGATCTTTTTGTCAGCAGAAGTTCCCTAGGGAGAGGAAGGAGTAGGAATCTGGGAGGAAGAGAAGTGCTGGTTGTGGGATACCAGGGTAAAAACCTCTGCAGAATAGCAGGCTTGAGGTTCAGGGAGTCAGCCAAATCTGGCTTGGGTTTGATTTGTGTGTGTATAGGAGGCCAAGGACTTAAAAGGAGCAAGAGACAGGTTTTTAGAAGACATGGATTGAGAAGTACCCATGGAGTATTTACGGGCCTGGCTTGAGCTCATGAAAGTGGAATACGTTCCAGTTGGTGAGCTGTTAGGGGGTATACTGGGAATAGCAGGATGGGTGCCGAGGTGTGATATCACTGCTACCAGAGCATGGCCTGAAGTCAGAGAGAGCACTGTCCTCTAGGCTGGAGAGCTACAGCAAGGAGAGAGCTGTCTGTGGGTGGACTCGGTGCCATCCCAGCCTGGAAAGCTTTAGTTTGAGCTGAGGAAAGCACTCGCAGGCTGTTGGCCTTCCCTCCTCCTACTGCTTCTGTGCAATCACAGCTGAGGACAGCTTGTGAAGATGCTGATTGCTGGTGGTGCTTGGGAGGTACCAAGGGACCTGTCAAGTGGTGTGTAAGTAGTTGGCAGCCTGCATCTCTTGGAGCAGGACGTGGTGTTGGCTCATCAATGAGGACATGCAACATTGCTACTAGTGTGTTAGAGCTGGAGAAACACAGGGAACCTCAGCTGAGTTCCGCACATGAGGAAATACTGAAGTCTTTCCTTCGGTAGGACAGGGATGTAAATCCACTTCTGCCTTTATGTAGCAAATCTCAAGTGGAAATTACTCCAGAATACCTGCTTCTGCCCAGAGGATGCTATAGTAATACATGCCTGAGTGCTTTCTGATGCTAGCATGGCAGGTATTGAACCAGCCACAGACAGAGTGCTCTGCATTGTGCCATGCACTCTGGCACTTCACAGAGCTGGTGGGTTTAGTTGCTTGGAGCTGTGTTTCTGCTGAGGAGCTCCCTGCTTCTGCTGCAGTGCACCAAGTGCCCCATGGCTTTATCATCATGCATTGAGGATATCATGAGGGTGAGGATGTTGAAGAGCAGTTTGAAACAGGGCAGGGAGAAAGCCTCCTGATCGGGAGGGAGCTGCTCTCTGGTCTTGCATCTGCCTACAGAAACAAAGGGGCTCAAACAATTCCCTGCTGCTGGTTGGGCAGGAAACCTGGAGCTTTGCATGGGATCACGAGGGGAAGAGCTTGGCTGCACATGTGCTAATTGGAAGGGTAGGTGCTAGGTGTGAGACCTTTACATGGTGATCTTGCAGGAGTTAGGAATCCCAGCATCAGCTGCAGAGGGGCCTGGCTCTTCAAATGGTGATGTCCATGCTGTCTTCTGCCTGGAAGAAGATCACCTCTTAGGACTGCTGGGCTGTTGGCAGCTTGCTCTGATCTGAAGCTCACCACAGTTCAAATCCATATAGATGTAAATAGCAGACAACTGCGTGGAGGCATCTGAGCTCTGGAGGCTGACACGCTCAAGCTGTTGGAGGCTTTCTGGAGGTGCTGTGTTGATACCTTCCACGCACCCAGGGAGTGGGTGTGATGCGCTCAGCAAATGGCCTTTGGTGCTCAGGCCTATTTCTGTAGGAGAAATGAGGCAGCAGGATGGTAACCCTCTGCTGGCAGCCTCCTCTGCCTCAGGCAGTTGAGTCTCTCACATCCCACTGCTGCTGGAAGGTAGAAGCAGTGGGCATTTAAGTGGGGAGACACTGATGGGAGGGAGTGCTTTGGGAAGCAGAAACCCACAGGAGGGGAGAGCAGCGCCTGGGAAAGGGAACGGGGCTCTCCAAGGGCTTTGGGTTTACCTGCGGGGAGTGAGGGGTGTGCAAACCCATGTTCATCCGCTCAGCATTGAGGAATCCTGGCATCCCTCTGCTCTCTGAATGAGGGCTGTGGGCTGTTCACAGGGGATGTGTCTGTCTGGAGAGGACAGAGATGAGGCATTGCACAGGACAACTCCAGCTCATGTCCCTGCAAAGGGTAGAGGAGTGTTTTAATCTGCTTATTCTCTTGAGCTGAGGACTTGGGGGATAGAGGAAGGGTGATGTAGAGCTTTCAAACCCTTGGGCCTTCACAGTGCCTGTCTGCCCTGTTCTGCTTTCCAGATGCTTCCTCTGCCCTTGGGCAGGCAAAGTGAAGGTATTTAACACCCCAACACACAGCCCCAGCCCTGAGCCATGCATCCAGCTCTGGCTTATGGCATCGGATAGACAGAGTGATATAGAAACTTCCTGGGTCACCTTTACAGTATTTCATCTGCAATTGATGGAGAAGCCAGGGACGCGTTTTAAAGTAAATTACATGGAACAAATAAAGCAATCTGCTTCTGAAGTGCTCTTGTGCCTTTGAACACATGGACTGGCTGCGGGGGTTTTAAGGGCATTTGGATTCATTTTAATTGAGATGACCTTAAAACCAAAAGGCAACAACTCCGCAAGCAGTGCTGTGCTCAGGTTTTCATCTCTGCCAGCCTGCCCTGCAGCCGCTGAAGGAAGGGCACTGCCATTGCTCCCTTGCCAAAAGGCTTTGCCTACCCCAGAATCCAGGTTCTGGTGGTTGCTGGGGCAACTCCTTTGGCTCAGCCATGCCCTGGGCCAAGAGCAGCAAGGAAAAGGCTCCTTAGAGCCACTTCTGCCTGCTGTCCTTTGCTAACATGGAAGGAAGGGAGGAGCATCACCCTGGTCAGGGCAGCCTGATGTGCTCCTCTCTGTCTTCCTACCCCTTACATCTGACCGTACTCTTGGCCTCCTTGCTCCGAAGCAGAGCTCCACCACTCAGTGCTGTCTGTGCTCTTTGCTGCTGTCTCTGGGGTTAGGCAGAGCTCACAGCAATAGCTCTGCACCATGGCTGTGCTCCCACTGCGGGTTAGTGATCATTGACAATGTGCTTGTGCCATCACATCACCTTTCAGCCCGCATCCATGTACCTCCAGTGTGAGCCTGTCATTGTGCTTGTCAGGCTGCTGGAGCAGGCAGCCCTGGGCTCGGGCTGGTCCGTGGGGCTTATGCCAGCTCTGGAATAACTTGCCCCCGGCAATCAGAGCTGGGACCAAGCTGATGTGCTAGTGCCCCTGAATGTGTTTGAACCGGTTCAGGGTGCCATTGGGTCAGCAGTCTGGATGTATGTGCTTATGGCATGTGTGCGCATCCCTTGTCGCACCTCTGAGCTGGGAAGTGACCAAAAAGAGGCTCTCAGCACAGCACCTCTCTTCTCTTGTGCTGCAGGCTGGGTTCGTTCCTGTTCTCAGATCCGGGTGAGATTTGGAGGTGGTGTTTTCTTCTGTGTGTGGCTGTATTTGCCCATATTGTTGTTCAGATGACAGCTCCTTATGGTCCTTCCTGGGACCAGGAGGAGGAGGAAGGCTGCACTTTTCTAGGCCAGGTAAAGAACAAGAAGGGCTGCAGACCCTCATTGGCAAAAGCGCTATTCCAGCTGCTGGACCACTTCGAGGGGCCAAGGCATCCTGCTTGTCATGTCAAGGTTCCTCTCAGGTTTGCCTTTAAAGCTGTGCTTCCCCCCCCCGTTAGTTTCAGATGCGTTTAATTGCTGTGTAGTTACAGAGCTGCTGCCTGCAGGCTCTGGCAGGGAAACTGTTCTACCCTGTGGCTGCGAGGGGTTCGTGCCAGCTGCCTTTCCTAATTGCCAGTGTTCACTCTGTGCTGATACAGCAGGGCAGTAACTGCATAACAAGTGCTCCAGGGGCAGGCAGGAGGGAGGGCTCTGCCTGAACAGAAAATGCTTACCCAGGAATGTGCTTATCCGGTGCCTTCCCATCTCAGGCCTGAGATGCTCCTGTGTCTGTTGAAATAGATGCCATGGAGAGGTTAGAGGTGCTGCAGATTGGCTTCCTTTTGGCTATGAGGAGGAATAGGGTTACCTCTGTCTGCGAAGTGTAAACGTGGCTGTCCCGAAGTCATGGGAATGTGCTCCAGGGGGGATAGGAGGAGCAGAAATGAACCCAACAAACAGCCTGGAGCTGGATGGTAAGGCAGCTCTGGGAGTGGGCCAGTGTATGATGGGTGTTCTGGTGGCTGGATGTGGACCCCCTGAGGCTCAGCACTGAGGGGTTGATGGGTGCTGAGCTGCGTCTGCCCCGGGTGCAGCTTGTCTGCAGGGCTGTGATTTATGTGCTTCCCACCGGCTTCATGCTCAAAGTGTCGGAGTTCTGCTGCCCTGGGCTACCAATGAGCCCATGGTCTAATGCTGTCCGAGCCCCTGGCTAGTGAAACAAGCCTCAGAGCTTGTGGGAGCGGAAAGGAGAAGCCAGTGGTCATTAACTGTGGGGCTCAGGCTAGCAAAGGGCTAGAAGTGCTCAAGTGTAAGCTCATAGGAGTATCAGCCCGTAAGAAGGTGGCAGAAGGCCTGGCTCTTACAGCATCCAAGGGGAATGGATAGGAGGTGAATGCTGTTAGGCAGAAGCAGTTATGTAGGAAGAAAAGCGTCTGCTGTATGGCATGGTGTTGTGAAGAGATGAGTGCTTGCATTGGCACTTCAAAGCCGTGTTGACTGTGGAAATGTGCGTGATGCGAAGGGGAAGAGGTGGGGAGCAAGTGGGAGATGCATTCCTTTGAAGGAAATCATTCCAACCTCAACATGAGTATCCCCATCAATAGGCATTGGGTGAGAGAAGGGCTTCTGCGTGCTGAGGGGAAGGTGTTAATCCTGATTTAAAGGTAGCCTGCCCCATCCTGATTGGATGGCACTGGAAGAGGAGGGGTGGCTGAGCACTGCCTTGGCACAAGCAGAGCAGCTCAGCCCATGGAACCTGCGTGCCTTGGGATTACTCACAGGTTCAACACTTGGCAAGCACTCAGCAGCTGGGTTGTGCCTGCTCCAACACGCTCCCCCTTCAATGCCACCGGGAGCATCTCGAGGCTGAAGGCTCCGGTTCTGCTCCATCAACTCCTTAAAGCCCCGGTGAAGCCTCCCTGACCCTGTTCCATGTGCAGGGTTCATGTGGGTGCCTCCCTGTGTGGGGTGAGCTCATGAGAGGTGCACAGGAGCATTGCTGAGCATCCCTGCACATCGGGTGTGCTCTTGGCACGCTGGCGATGTCCCTTGTAGGATGCAGTGTTTCGGCCCTGTTCGATGGCTCTGATGCTCATCAGTTGTGGCCCGAGCTGGTTCACGGCTCTGTACCCATTTGCATCTCGCACTGAGGTTGTCCTTCAGCAGAGATGCTGTCCTGCGCTCTCAGTGCTTGCTGCGGCTTTACCTCTGTTTCTGAGTAGCTCTGCAGTGCTCCCTGCATGGTGAGGCTCTTCCCGGCTTGGGAAGCCTTCTTCTCCACAAGCACTTGCAGCGGCTCAACTTCATCTCCTCAGTCTTGAGCTGCTCTCAACGACCTGCTGTGTGTTAACTCCTGTTGATCTCCACACGGAGCTGAGGAGGATGCTGATGCAGCCGCTCCAATGCCTGCTCCCTGCTCTCTCTGCTTTTAGGGGCTCTTTATGCTGCCTTCTTGCACCAGAGGTGGGCAGATCCTTGAGGATGGATGAGGTACCATCGGTGTGGAGCTGAGCCTTGCTGCTGTCCTGCCATGGGAAGCTCTCCATGTGGTTTTGTTCGTCTTTCCCATTTATCTCCATCACTCCAACTGCTCTTTGAAACTCGTTGTGAAGTGTCACAGGAGGGTGACCTCAATACTTCTTACAGAATCATGGGCTGATTTGGGTTGAAAGGACCCTTAAAGCTCATCTGGTTCCAGCCCCCCCCATCACATTGCTCTCTAGGCTGGGCAATGGAAGTCATTGATGTTCATTATCTCTTTCTTCCCCTTAATCGAACCACCCGGATTCCATAACGTGCTTTGGAATGTGCCGAGCAGCAGATGGCTCCGTGCTCTTCGCAAGCTCCCAGCCTCTCCTTGGCGACGTCATGTTGTTCAACAAGCCGCAGCAAACACTCTTTTAATCCCTCCTCACTTCCCCTTCTCCCACCCGCCGTGGTCTGTTGTTCCACTCGGTAGCTTGCCATACCCCATCTCATCCGCTGATTGGAAACACCAGCCCTGCCTTCCCCCTCCACTTAACAAACCGTGTGCTCAGCTTTGGTGCCTTCCCTCCGAGGAATCCGTGTCTTTTGGAGGTTTAAACTGACTCCTTGAGCCGCTCACCGCAGTCAGGAGCAGGCTGTTCCTAGGAGCCGTGCTCGCTATCCCTATGGGCTCTCATAGGGATGGAGCTCTCACGGGAGCCCCACACTGCCTCCGGGACCGAGCGATGTTAAACCCCAATGCTGCCCTGGGAAAAGTCATTCCTAGGGAAGGAGTGGAGCGCAGACATCGCCAGGCACATGTTCCTCATTTTCCTCTATTGCTTTAACATGTCCTCGTTGGAACGCGCCCCATCGGAGCGGCGGGTGCCAGTTGTACACCTGGCTCGAGCTTTCATCCTCTGTTTGCTGTTATGGTTGGAAGCAAGGCTTGGCCCCGGATCAGACGAGGGGTGAGCTGAAACCCATCCTCCGAGCTGCTTTCTAAGGGAAGCCTTAGAGGGCTGAATGGGGAGGGGGGAACTGGGTTTTTTCCTCCCTTTTGGAGCGATTGCATTGGGTTTACGCAGTGGCGAGGCAGGAATGTTGTATGCAGTATGGCAAACAGAGGTGGCAGCCAATTAGTATTGTAGTTTCTGGGGTTATGGGTTGGTGTTCTTTCCAGATCCAGAGGAGTAAAAGGTGCATTGAGCCACCTCTGCAGCGGGAAGGCCGCTGCCATGAGGCTTCGGGCAAGGGATGGAGGGAAGCATGAAGAGGATGTGCATGGAGGCGGATGCTGGGGACGAGCGCTGCTCTCCTCTTTGCTGCATCAGTCACTTGTGCTTCCTATAGGCCACGTTTCTGAAGGACAAACGAGCTGCAGCACGTCTGCAGCCAGCGGGCCGCGTTTCCCAGGGAATAAACCCAGCTCCGGATTGAAGCGGAATCTTCTCCTCTCAAACTGATTCCCGTTTCCTTTCGCCCCAAGCTCAGGACACCTTCCCCTGGTGCTGAGGAGCCATTAGTGGTTTTCACCTAGCAGGTGCAGCAGTATTTCTCTTCCCAAAGGATTTCCAGGGTGGATTGCACATCTGTAACAAAGCTTATGCTCCTCTGCTCATCGCCTTCAGACACGGCCGTAATTAAATGCAGGGATTGAAAGCGAAGCCGAGTTTATGTTCCATAACTCTTTGGAGAGTGACCCATCCTACGATGCTTGTTTGAAGTCTCAGTTAACCTTTAATCCTTTGATGCTGAGCCTGGCTTTCATTTTGCCGCTGGAAATGAAGTGTATTCTGCATAGTCCTCAGGAGGAACGTGCCTGTGCTATGGCTCCCGCTGTGCTGGAGGGTACAGCCGAGGTCTCCTGGGTGATCAAGTGGAATGAAGCACACAATCTCAGCCTGGTTTGGCTTGAAGGGACCTTAAAGCTCCTCCAGCTCCAATCCCTGCCACAGGCAGGGACACCTTCCATGGAGCAGGGTGCTCCAAGCTCCTGTGTCCAACCTGGCCTTGGGCACTGCCAGGGATGGGGCAGCCACAGCTTTCCATTCCCATGCTTGGGCTCTGCCTCTTCTACAGCTGGTACCCAGCATCAGAGGAACGGCTCCAGTGCTGCTGAGAGATGCAGGATGCTGTGGTGCGGGGCTCAGCTCTGCAGTCTGCTCAGGTCTGTGCTATGCTGTGTGGGTACCTGAGGAAGCACTTAGAGGGGTTCGGGAGAACAGGCTGAAAAATGTGGAATCTTCAGCACATTCCATGGTGAAACCGGAGCCAAAAGCTCCCGGAGGCTTCAGGTCTGTGTGTTGCTGTTGCTGTGGGAGGTGCTGGTTAACCCACCCGGAGCAATTAGAGAAGCAAGGTGCAGAATTCCCCCTGCCCGCTCCCACTTTGATACACGGTGTGGGACCAGGGCTGGGACAATCCTGCCTTTCACTGTGGGCCTGGATCAGCACCGCCGCTTCCAATCGGAGCCGGGAATCCCGGCGCTGCTCCACTGCATGGGCACGGAGTGTGGTGCCGTGGGTCAGACCCATGCAGCCGCACCATCTCCTGAGCATCCTGGGGTTCTCTGCGCTCCCAACTGCTCCAGTTCCGCATCCCTGTGCCAGGGGCTGCTCTCCACTGCCATTCCATCCCTCTCCAAAGAACCAGGAGCAAGCGCCAGCCAAAGCCTGGTAACTGATGGTAAGTGGCTTATCCAGGCCATGGTACGAGTGGAACCCTGCTCATGGAGCAGGGATGGAGGTGCTGCTACCCAGTGCTGAGGGCTCGACCCCTCCTTATGGGAGAGGCTTCACCATGGGGGGAATAGATCAAAGTGAGGGTTATGCCTTCCCCAGAGCTTTCCCTTCTCCCCTTGCCCTGTGGACATGAGAGTAGAGGAAGGGGGAGCGCATAGGGATGGATGTGGGGAGCTCCGGCTCTGCCGTTGGCGCATCCTTTCCTCTTGGTGCTGGTTGTGGGGCATCTTTCAGCCCTCTCATGGGTTTGTAAGCACTTCCAGTGAGCCCTGCTGAGTGTTGGGCACGTGGGGTCGGAGCTGCAGCCCTGTAAGGCTCCCACCAGGCAGCTGCAGCTCATGGGCTTTGAAAGCCTTTACTTCCCCCATGCCGAAGGCTCTGCATGGGCGATCGTGGCTGTCCTGCTGCAGAGGACTGTGTGTGCTGAGCTGAGAACCTGGGGGAGATGCTCAGGGCTTTGCACTGACTGCAGGCAGGGTTTGGTCCTTAAATCTCTCCTCCTTTGGCTCCCTGTCTGCGTACTGATGATAAATCAGCGCTGTGTCCATCCAGGGCCTCGGGGGCAGAAACGCACTGGAGGTTTGTGAGGCATTGGAGGTGATAGCGATGGGGTTGGCTCATGCAGAGGGAGCTCTGCAGATGTCCCAAAGCACCACACATCCCTCCTCACCTACACTTAGCTCCTTTGGCTTCCCTGATTGAACTCAGCACCGGGATTCCCGTGTTAACGCGGGCTATGACAGTGCAGACTGCAGCAGCTCCTGGAGATAGCAGACATGTGCTTGAAGGGAGGGTTTGAAGATGCTCCTTCCTCCTCGAGCACCCTCTGCCCTGGGCTGCGCATGGCACCGAAGCCTGCAGATGGTGCCAGTGCCGTGGACAAGAGCTCCCTGGTTGTACCACAGCCCAAAGGCAAAGGTAGCACTGGGGGGGGAGAGTGGAAATGGAGAGGAAGTTTGCCCCGGGGGGGGTTCAGTGAGCTCTGGTCCAGGCCCTGTGAAATGGGAGATGATGGATGCAAAGGAAGGAGCAGGGTTTGCTCTGGAATGCGCTGGGAAGGACACATTCGCTCTCAGTCTCATGTGCAAACCCCTTTCCCATCCCACTTTGTGTTTCAGCCGCTTCATGGGCATCTCCCCTGGGGCTGAATGTCCTTGAAGACGTTTTGATTTATCTCTCAACCTGAGAGCGTGTAACAGCTCAGAACAACTGAGGATAGGGAAGCGGGATACTGCATTGCTCTTGCACTGAGAAGCCAGAATGGCTGGAGAGCAGCAGCACCTCTGCCTCGGCTGACGTCTATCCCAAGGCTGGAATGGTTGGTCTCCTAATGTCCGAAGATGTCAGGTTTAGTTTGTTTTCCTGTTAAAGTACGTGCAGTTGGTAAGAATTTGGGGTCAACCACAGCTTGCAATAGAAGAATTCCCTGGTCCCTCCTGCTGCAGGGCATGTCTGCTCCCAGCATGAGCCTGGCATGGGAGCTCTGTTCATACCGGAGTCAGTGGGCCTGCTCAGGGAAGCATTAATTGTATGGAGTTGGGATGATGCTTTCTCATCTAGGAGAGCTGAAACCTCCCGCTATGTCCCCCCGTATCAGAACCTCATCCTACCAGTGGCAGCATCCTAGGAGGAAACTCAAGCTGTGGTGGGTAGCACCCAAGCAGCCTGGTAAACCCTGGCTTTCTCAGTCAAACCCCACTCATTGGCAGTGCTCTGTGCTACACGTGTCCATCACTATTCCTCTGCCGAATCCCATGTGTGAAAGGGATGCTGCATGGAGGCTCCGCTCTGGCTCCGCGATAGCCTGCTGCTGTGATTTATTCTCCACCGCCGGCCCAGCTGGCTGCCGAATGGGGCAGTGGGGATGGTGTTTTCCTTTTCAAGTCTCCTTTCCATGGCGAGCAGTTTCCTTCCTAGGTGATGACTTTACAGAGGAGTCTAATGGCCACGTGTTGATGAACTGCTGCTGTGAGCCCATCTGGAGCTGACCTTTGGGCAGCAGCTAGGGAGCAAAGACAGCAGAGGGAGCTGGAAGAGGTTGATCCCTTTTCTCTCTGACAGGCCTCAGCTCTCCAGGATCAAAGCACTTCACATTTGGGCCCTGTACTTGAAGAAGCTCAAGTGTTCCCACTGCAGACATTAGTGCTCCTGGCTCTGCTCCCCGCCACCCATCCCCAGCTCCGCTTTGCCAGCGTTCTCCTTGAAACTGTAGTTTACAGAAATAAGCCTTAGATTAAAGCCAAGGCAGCAGCCCCGAGGTTTGAACCCGGGCGGGTATATGATGTGGTGCCAAAGAGAGCATTACTCAGGAGCGTGGATTAGAGCCGTTTGTCTCCAGAAAGACCTGGTCTTCAAAGCCAGGTGATTGTCTCAGCTATAGCTGGTGCATCTTCAGCCCTGAGCCTCTGCTGCTCTCCCATGCTCTTCCTTTGGCCTGAGGCTGAGGCTGCCCTCCCACCTTCCCCATCGCAGCTGTGGAAACTTGGATGCTTTAAGAAGTGCTGTTCTTCCCGTGCTGTTCCGCTCGTTCTGAGCCATCCTCGTGCTGCTGAGGGCCCGGATGCTCCAGGAGGGGTCAGAAATCCCAGCTTTTAGCTGCTGGGTCTGGAGAAGGAACCGCTGTTGCCAAGCTCCTGCAGTTGTGCTGTGCTTGTGCCATATGGCAGCATCTCAAAGCAGCAGCACAGGGGCTCATGTGCCGGCCTGCACATGGGAGGAGGAGAGCTCCTGACCTGGCTCCAACATCCATGCTCTAATTGCCAGATGGAGCAGTCTGCAGTGAATGGGGCTGGGGCTGTTGAAGGCTCCATCTGACCATGGAGGTGATGAAGGAGGGTCGTGGCACTGTGGAAGTGATGGGGAACAAACCTGACTGCAGGTTCCACCACTGCTGTTAGTAGGAGGCACTGAAGGGTTTGTTTCTAGAAGGGCACAAAGACAGCAGCCCTGAGAGGGTCTGGATGGTGAACCCCATTGCAGCATCCTCAGGTCATCAAAGTGAAGCCATTGGAAAGGTACTGAGCTGGTCCTTTGGAGGGTGCTGGGAGCCCTGCAGTGTGTGGTGGGGATGGATGTTTCCATGGACTCGGGCTTTACTTCTTAATGTTCCATTTCCGCCTGTTTGTCCATCTCCTTAACGAGGTCATGGCTGTAAAGCCAGGATAGCATCCAGGATGGATCGCATCCCTCCTATTAAATCTCACTTACAGATGCAGCCTGGATCTTTAAAAAGGAGCTCAGCCTGGCCCAGAGGAAGGGCGAGCACTGATTCCCTATGGAATAGAGAATTCCTTCCACCGAATGAGGACCTGCTTCCCTCTGCCTGGAGCCCCAGGATGGTTTAATTTCTGTGTCAGTGCTAATTGATTGGAAGCAACAATTTTGCCAGACAAAGCTGTAAATTAGTTTCAAATGGGGGAACCGGGCCACCCACTGCCCAGCTATCACATTGCAGTAACAACATTAAACACAGAGCAAAGCAGAACCCAGGGAAGGGAAACCCAAGTGAAACCAGATTTCCACTCGTTCCCTTTCCCCGGGTAAGTGGAACCAGATGGTTTGTGGCTTTGATAATAAGTGAGGCTGATTCCTGCAGATACAGCTTAGGGTAAGCATCACACGAAGGGATGGGCTGGGATGCAAACCCTCACAGGCATGAATCCTGCTCCTGGAGCCCATCGGTGTGTGGAACCCTCCCAGGGAAGACACTGCAGAGAGCTCTTCCTCATAGCAGGAACCATCCCTGCTCACGGCCCCGGTGCTGCTCCTGCACCGCATCCACACTCATGGACCCTCCTGTAGGGGCCCATCCTGGCACGGACCCTCTCTATGGAGCAGAGAGTCAGGGATGCTCCAATGGACGCATCCTGCAGCTGAATGGGGCTGAGGAGCCCCTTGTGGAGATGGGGCTGACTCAGTCTGTGCTAACCGGGAGCTTTGGTACCCCAGAGCTTGTCGGTGCTGTGTGGGGCTGTGGACAGCGCCGGTGACCATGCAGTGTTCTTGGTTTGCTGTGTTAAGTGGTTAGCTTTGTCAGGCAAAGGCCTGTGTTTGCCTTCAGGGCTGGCTGGAAGCATACTGCAGGTCCTGCCAGGGGCTGGTGTGCTGCTGAGCATCACCCAAAGCTTCCCCTGCTCCGAATCTGCTGCCCTGGCTCTCAGGAGGTGAGATTCCCTTTGGGTAAAGATTCATGGCTTATTGTGGAGCTGAAGGAAGGAACCCATCACTCTGCTGAGACAGAGAGCCCCGGTTCTGCCCTGCTGCTTTCTTTGCCCTACAGGGACAGTGGCAGCAGCAAAGGCCTCTGACTGAATGTGAGACCCGATTCCAAGTTCCATGTGGTTATCCGTGTATTCCTGTAGCGCCAAGAGCCCTGTTCCTGGAGCAGCACATTGGTGTGCTGGAGGCAGATGGAAAGCCTGCTCTGTGCCCTATGGAATGTGGATCTGTGCATGGAAGCCCTCACGTCCTGGGGGGAGCCCTCCCTTCAGCTGTGGCTATGGAGGAGCGGGCGCCATAGGGAACATTTTCCACCTTTCCCCCCCCCGTGTGTTTTCTGTTTGGGTTTGGAATATTTCCTTTTCCAAACTGAAGCCTTCCCCCAGCTGCCTGGGAATTGGTTTGGCAGCGACTCCCCGGTGCTGAGGAGCAGTGAGTACGCGGTGAAGTGGGTTCTGATGGGGCAGAAACACAGAGCTCCTGTGGGCAGCCCTAGGGAAGGCCCTGGGCTGCCTGGCCATGAGCTCCGGGCTGTGTTGTGCTTGGATGAGGGCTCTGAAAGCCATTAACGGATAATTGCAGTTTCCTCTTGGCCTTGTGGCGAGGGCAGAGCCGAAGCTGCGAAACCACCGCTGCTGCTGTAGTGATGCACAGCGCTGCCATCCCCACCTCCGCCTGCACGGAACGCTCTGCAATCACCTCTGAATCACTGCGGGATGCTCCAGCCGCAGATGAGAAGTTTGATATCCAAATGCACAGCATAAGGTGGGGAGGAAGCGCTGCACAGACAGACCTATGCGTGTGCTGGGCTCTTCTGGTTTCTCTTAGGGTCCCAGGCTGGTTTGTGTTGAAGGGAACTTAAAGCTCCTCCAGTTCCAACCCCTGCCACGGGCACGGACACCTTCCACCTTGCTCTGCTCGGCTCTGCCTCTGTATTCCCCTCTGGATTGGGGCAGGACTTCCATTGCCATCCCGTCCGCCCAGGGGAAGGCTTCTCCTGCCCTCTCCCCTCTGGTTCTATGGGTGATAGCCTTTAGCCTGCCCGAGGGCTGATGATGCTCTGCCTCCTGCATCTCTGCCTGCTCAGCGCTCCTCCACTCGTGCTCGGAGCCGGGCTGTGCCCGACAAACAGCAAAGCTGTTCCTCTGGTCCTTTGGCAAAGCGCTTGTGAAACACAGGATGACACAGCCTGGGAGACGCATAGGAAATTCCCATCACAACCGGAGAACACCCCGTGGTCCTTGAACTTGTGAGGACTAGCAGTTCTCATTATGCATGCGGCATCTTCTCCCTGGGTGCCGCTGGAATTACAATGCCGGCTTCTCCCAGGCTAATCGCTTGTGTTGAACAACAAGATTGATTGCTTTCTCCTTTAATTATTTGCAGATCACTGAGACTTTGCAAACCGCTCCAGGTGACACAAACCGCGGTTTAGCGAGTTGGCATTTGCCCATCCTGGGGAGTTTTCAAGTCTCGCCGGCAGCAGGGCTGTGGGAAAGGAGCAGCGCAAACATCCATGTCCTCTAATGACCTGCCTCGCATGCATGCCTTATCGTCTGCCTTGATGCGGTGCTTTGGGGAGCAGACGGGGTGTCTGGTCCTCGTCCCTGAGCCCTTTCTCATTCCTGACGATGAACTCAAGCACTTAACAGCTTTTGGCTGCTAATCTGCATCTCAAAACCGGCGGCAGCAAACGGAGCTGTTCAGACCCGGCCTCAGCCCCGGGGCTCGGGGAGCATCCACCCGCCCCGTCGGGGGGTCCTTCGTGTCCTTCATCTCTGCTGCCCCGGAACGGGGTCCTGCGGGGCTCAGCGCGGAGCAAAGGTCGCGTTTCTCTATAGAGACAGTCACAGCCGAGGCCGCTGCAGGGCTGAGGGGAACAGGCGCTGATCGGGTCACATCCGGCGGGGAGCAGCGGTTCTGTGTCACACAGGAGGAGCTTTCCTCGTGCTGTGTTGCTCCCAGGCTCCTCCGCCTGGCGTGGGGTAAATGGGTCGGACCATGGGGCTCACCTGAGCCTGCAAAGCCCATCAGCATCCTCCAGAGCTGAGCACCACTCTGCCAGTTCTTGTCCCTACAGCTGCCTGGCAGGAGGATGGGGCCAGGAGGGGGCTCCCATGGAACAAGGGATGGGACAAGAGGAAACGGCCTCGAGCTGCACCAGGGCAGGGTTAAATGGAGCTGAGGGTGCTCAGCATCGGAACTGCCCAGGGCAGTGCTGCAGTCACCGTCCCTGCAGTGTTCACATCCCGTGATGAGGTCTCAGTGCCGTGGGTCGGTGGTGACCTTGGCAGTGCTGAGGAGCAGTGGGACCCGATGGGCTTGAGGGTCTTTTCTAACCTGGTTGATTCTGTGAATCTGGGGAATGATTCTATTGCAGTGACCGAGTCCCTTCCAGCGCCTCACTTCCACCTTCAGGCTCTGGACAGGTACAGGAAGGAGCCATGAAGGTGCTGGGGGAATTCATCCCAGGCCAATAGGAGGATGCTGAGTGCCACCTTAAGCTAATGTCCCCTTAACTGCTGATTCTTTGCACTGAAGAAACAAATGTGCTGTAAGGCAATGCACGCCCGCTATACATTTCCATTTAAAGCACAGCTTGGTGCTGATTAGATCTAGAAGTTCCATCAAGGAAGGGAAGAAAATGATCAGTATGATTTCATTTTCCCTTCTTCCTTTCGCCAGATGGAGCTGCACTGATGGGATGATCTGATCCCTTGCTGCAGGACAAGTTGTTGATGGAAGATGTCTTTGTGGGCTCAAGCTGGGCACTGACTCCACTCTGGCAGTGAGGATGATGCTGTTTGTTCTCTGTGTGCTGAGTGGCTTTCCTCCAGCCCCGGGAAGCAGCAGGGCATGGTCCAGAGCCGGAGTTAGCACCGGCGGCTGCTCCTGCTGGTGACAGCCTGGCTCTGGCTGCGTTCATTTGGGCTTTTCCCACATGAAATCACTTCCTCGGAGCGATTACATCAGCTGATTGTGGCCCGAAGTGGCTCATTAGAGCAAAGCGACAGCTCCTCTGTGTCACCAGCAAGGAACACGGTGTAACAGCAGGGAATGTGCAGGAGGAGATGCTGAGCGAAGCCATCAGCCGGTGCTGTCCTTTGCCTTGTCCGGGGGGATATGAACTCCAGGTTCCAAGAGCTCTGCCACCTCCTGGGGCTGGGGTTGTGTCGGATCAGTGTGGAAGGTATCACAAAGAAGGAGGATATCGTGTGCCATCAGCAAACGCAACTCTGGAGGAAGAGACTGTACCATGGCACAGCGCTGCTCCTGGAGCCTGCGCTCCTTCCCCTGGGCTCTGCTGGGGTATCTCCTTGAAGGACCACAGGGAAAGGATGGATGTGACCTTCACCCCCTTTCAGTTCTCCTCTGACAAACGCAGTCATGAGCACTGTCGAGCCTGTGGTTTGGTTTGGCTGCACCTCTAGGAAGCTGTTGGATGTGGTTCAGCTCTCGAGGGCCTGGGCTGGGAGCTGGAGGCCTGGATGCTGTTCTCCACTCTGGCATGGGTTTGCTGTGGCCTCCAGCAGGTTCCCCACAGCCCTGGGAGACCTTTTCTACTCTTTTGCCACTGTTTGCCTTGTAAGCAACCTCCGTGGAGCAAACCCACATCGAGTTCTCATCTTGTCTCTCAAAACGACTTGGGCGTGTAAATACTGCCTTGCTATTTCTGCGAGCATCCAGACCTGGCTGGAGTTTAAGTCCTTCTTCATGTGTGATTTAACCCTCTGTGTGTTTAATGGCTTGTGTCTGCCTCCATCCTTATATATTCCATGTATAGTCTATAGAAGCACTGAGGTTTTTGAGATCATGCGTTACAACCTCATGTCTTTATACACCTATGTGTTCTTCCATCCTAAAGCTCTAGATAAGCCAAAATCACCATGCAGCAAGAGCCAGAGGGGCTCCCAATGTCCACCCTTCCACCCCTCTCATCTCCAAGAGTGGTCCCGAGCTGTGTGTTGGTGCCAGTTCTCACTTCTGCTTTGGACCAGGGTCACAGTGGTGGGTCTGCTGCTTTCCAACAAGCCCAAAGCCCAACAACTCTGGTTGCAGTGGCCAAATTCCACATGAAAACACCACAAAATGGGATTCCTCATGATCTTAATCCGACAGCCAGCCCAGCAGGCTCAGCCCTCTCACACTCCAGCCTCTATATGATGGGTATAACCTGACTCTGGAGGCTGGAGAGCACCAAACCCAAGAGGGATCTGCATGGCTTTGTGTTAATTGTGGCCATCTCACTGGGTTCTAACATCCACTTGTTCTGGTAACTGCACATTTAAATTACAGCAGAGGATGCTCCTTCTGCTGTGCGGGCTGCGGTCTTCCTCTGGCTGTATCACCACAAGGTACCGAGCACCACAGCCATCCCAGGAGGCAAGCTGAACCTGCTCCCAGATGTTTTTGCAGCTGGAAGGAGAAAACCCTTGTAATGCTTAAGGATGAATGGGTTTCAAAGTATTTTTGCAGCACATAAACCAATGTTTTATGTAGAGAGAACAACGGAGGCCAAGGGAAGGATGTGGAATTCCTCCAGTAAATTGCTCAGGGAATTCTTGTTCCACTCTGCTTATACCAGAGGAAAGATCTGGCTGTGATCATGGTGTTACATCAACCAGGAGCCAGGGCTGGAGTGTGCCAGTGTGGGGTGGAGAGCTGAGCATCACAACCCCAGCCTCCTCCATGGCCCGGCCCCTTCATTCCACGCTGTGGATTAGCTCAGGATCACCTCCATAGCAGCAAACTTCACCTTTCTTAATCCAGGTTATTCCCAGACTTTGGGTCTCCCAGGAGATAATGTGGATGCAGCAGCGTTCCTGAGCGAGCCTTTCCCTCATCTCTCTGGTTTGAAACGTAAGTTTGGTTTCAAAGTAAAGCAAAACAAAGCGAACTCGCTTTCCAACCAACGTTTTGACTGGAAATGTCACTTTGTTTTTCACCGCGCAACCGGAGTGAGATGACATTTGAAGTCAAAATGTTAATGTTTTGTTTAGACATCTCCCATAGGAGAATTTGAACGCTTCATCCGAGCTGACATTTGCCGCTGGAAGAATCCCAAACCAGGGTTTTCCTCCAAGCAGGGGCAAAGGTTTTCCAGGGTGCGTGCTTGGAGAGGTTCAGCCGATGATGCGCCGTTAGCAGAGGTGTCCCCCGGTGTGTCATTAACCAGACCCACGCCGCTGCTCCTCATAGGAGGGAAGGAGTAGATTGAGCACTCCTCCTGCAGAGGTGTGTGGGTCACCGGGCTAATGCCGTGCTATTAAGCTGCTGCATCTCAACCAAATCCTCTGGCACTTGAAATAATGAGCTCTGCTAATTCAGTGTGTTCTGTACGTCCGTGCTTAGGCGGAGAGATCCTGCGCTCATCAGGCCACGCGGTGCAGCCCGGAGCCTGTGGATGCTGCTAATTCCATTTTAAGGAAGTACCCATTATGCCAAGCTCAGGTTTGCTTGGCTGGAGAGCCCCATTTGCAGGAGCATCCCCTCCATGTCCCTCTGTAGGGCATCAGTTGGACTTCACCTTGGTTTCCAGGGAGAAGGGAATGGAGAATCAGAGGTACTGAAGAGGATTTGTCACTGTGTTGCTGGACCTATGCTAATGGTGAGGCTTCTTAATCCCATTGTGCTCCCATGGCACAAGGGCACTGTTTGCTCTTACGCCAGGGACACATCTATAGCTGAGTGACTGTGATGTGCAGGAGTAGGTCCAGGGATGCCCTAGGAAGGATACGGGAGGAGGGAGTGGGGTGAAATGAGCAGTGACACCTCTTGCACCAGCATCCATCACAGGGAGGGAGCAACTTCCTACTGCATGGGGTCTGAGCAATGCCATGAGGATGGGCAGCGTGCAGAAGGTCCTTCCCTTCAGCCACCAGGCCGAGATGCCCCTTGCAGGAGATGGAGAGGGCAGTGCATGCAGGAGGTGCCCAAAGTACTGCCTGGTGTGGTGATCTGTGCCTGGTCCAGGGTGTCCTTGCTGTGCGGAGCAGGGGCATGGCTGCCAATGAGTCTGGACCGGTTCACCTCTTCTTCCTCCCTGTTGGAAGGGGGCAGCTCCGAGTCAGACAGCAATTGCAGGGCAGGAGCTGCCTGGTGCTACCATGGGTATGGAGTGAGAGCAAGATTGGAGCTGGCCAGAGCATCTTTAACGCACCAGCTCTGGGTGAAGTTTGATCGTGGTACCCTTACTTTGATGTAGGCCATTGTGCTGTTATCTGTATCAAGGGAAGCGAAAAACCCACTCCCAAGCCAGAGCCTTCCCTGCTGCCTGCTTTTCTCCCTGGCCAAATAGAGAAAACACTGAGGCTCTGAAGAGATTCATGGCTCCAGAAGCAGAGGACACATTGTGCGAGGCCCGATTGGTTTGGGAGGATTTGGCTTCTGCACACCCGGGGGTGCAGAGCAGGCAGGAGCCAGGATGGTGCTGAGCCTCTCAGGAGGAGATTAATAATACATGGGTTCTCATTCTCAGACACCTTGCCTGAGGGTTAATGCAGTGTCTGCTGCGGTCTGCCCCTTAACCAGAAAGAAAACAACTTCCAGAAAGCTTTGGTGTTTGCTTCTGCCTTGGCAGCATCTCCCCTGTGGGAGTGTGCTGGAGGGATGGGGTGGGATGGGATGGGATGGGATGGAATGGAATGGGATGGGGTGGGATGGGATGATCTGCCCATGAGGGGCTGCAGGGGAGGGAGCACAGTGGGAGCTGATGCAGGAATGTGTTAAAATGTGGAGAGGATTTGATCCTGGGGAGCCAGGCAGGGATCAGCCTCATCCCTTTGGCCACGTCCTGGGGACAGGGAGGCACAGTGCCTGCAGAGACATGGAGAAACAGCTCTGGGATGAGGGAACGTGGTTTGGGCATCGCTTCAGGCTGCCCATGGCTCATCTGCACAGAGCCACGCTCGCAAGCCTCCAAACCAGATTCCAGTTTGGAGCTGACAAACGCTGCCAGCACCGAATGCCACCATTCCCAACCCTGCCCTGCCTGCTCTCATGCTTCCCAGTGCAGTGAGAGCATCCCAGCGCTCTGCTCTCCCAAAGACACAGGTTTTCCATGTCTGTTCCTGTTGGAGTGTTGTAACAGCAGAACCCTCGAGGCAGTGCAGCGCTGTGCAGGCAATCCCTGCTGGTAAAACACACCAAGGCCCACAGCATCCACCGCAGTCAGGGAGATAGCACCATGCTTGGCCTTCCCCTGCCCTGGTTAGTTTTAAGGTGCTGGCAAACACTGAAATTACCTTTAATTACTGCTCCAAACCAAGCAAACATCTCCCGTGTTGGAGCACAGCTCTGGCTGCGGTTGCTGATGTGTGGTGGGTGCAGGACCAAACCCTGGAGGAGTGATTCCAAGGAGGCTTTTGGCTTGTCACATCCCTCCTGCGGGTTGTCAGCGCTGCCATGGCCGCCTGCTTGTGTTCCATGGGGTTTTCCCCCATCCTGCTTCCCCATCCCCTTTGGGGGAAGCCTGGAGGAGGGCAGCGGTGCTGCTGTGACAGCGCTGAGGTCCTTTTGGTTATGGCGCATCTCTTGATCTCACTTGAAGGTCTCTGCGAGCACGGAGAGTGCAGCACGTGGCCATCACCTCGCATTAAGCACACAGCAGGGTTGGCTGCATCCCCATCCACTGGGGCTGTCGCAGCTTGTGCTTCATGGAACATAAACCCATGACGGTCATTAAAGCCCACCCCATCCCAAGGCCATGCCATGCATCCTACCCACCCCATATGGGAGGCCGGGAGGGTGAGCCAGGGGAAAGGGCGAAGTTCCCAGCTCCAGCAGGACAATCCCAGCTTCCCATTACCCAAGGAAGCCACAGCCCCGTCTGTACTTTAGGTTAATTGCTGCTTTTCTGCGACACTTCAAAGGCTGTTCCTAACCGCAGTATGCAGCACGTATTATTAGATTTGTTTTTGGAATATAATGATAAACTGTTGCCACTATGGAGGTAGACGTAATTATCTGGAATCTATTTTAATCTATTCTGCCTTTTACATATTCTATGCTCCCTTTTAATAAGAGGTAGCATCCACCCTTTGATGTTATAGCGGAGGTGTAGAAAGCTCTCCTCTCCTTGCTGCAAATGCTAATTGAATAGCCTGCCTTTCTCTTCATTAGCTGCATTAGCTTGCATTAACACCTTTTAATATCTCTTTAAAATCTTGTTCAATTTACTTTCTTTAATCTTTTCCTTTCCCAGAGTGTTGCATCACTTTGATCCCCATCTTCTTCTTTTCTTTGATGACAACTTTGCGTTTAATTTGTATCTGAATTGAAATGGAAATTTCCTAATTCCCTAGAATTCAGCATGCATTTTACACAGGTCTGGCATCATTGCCAGTCGGTGCTGCCCATGTGAGATGGGGACCATCAGGACTGCCTCCCGAAGAGGCACCCGTGGCCATGCCATCCCCTCCTCAGCACACAGCACCTTCACACTCCGGTGCCTTGAGGACCACAGATGGGGTTAATAAAGGGCCTGGCTCCCAGGCTGTGTTCTTGGCCATGCCAAGCTGTGCCAGTGCTTCCTGATGCTCATCCCTGGGTTTTCCTGCTTGTTTCCCACACAGACAGTGGTCAAGCTGGCTATGCTGAGAACTGAATGCATGTGTTACAAGGCCAGGAAGGCTCGTGGCTCTATCTGCAGCTAAATGAAGCATCAGCCATGGATGCTCGGGGTACAGATGGGTGGTGAATTGGGTTCCTCACGCCAAGCTGCTTGGGCGGAGAGGCACAAAGTGTTCTGATTTCTCTTACTCTTTAGGATTAAAGTGTAATAAATCAGCTTACCCTTTAGAGAGAATGACCAAGTGTTTTAAGCCTTCATTCTTGATTCTCTTCATCAGAGCACTCGATGCCTGTTAAAACAAACTGCTGTGGATTTGAACAGTAACATCCGAGATGAACCCCTCTTTCCTGATTGCCTTGAGCAGCACTTGTCGAGCCCGGAGGAAGAGGTTGTTGATGGATCCATTATGTACAGGTCGGATTTCTTGATTTCTACAAATGTTTCTTTTCTTTGTGTGCATTGGTGGTGTCCTTCGCTTGAATAACATTGATGGGGGGAAGCCCATTACTGTGGGCTGCTGGGTTTTACAGTGGTTGCTTACATCCAAACTGAGTAAGGAGCAGGGCCGAGTGTGTGATCCTCCTTCCTATTTCCCTGCATTACCCACCCCTGCAATTGCCCTTCATGCACAGCATCTCAGTGCCATGTGTGTTATCCCTTCCATACCAGGGCAGTGTAACCTGGAGCTCAATGGGATGCTGGATGTGCTCCAGCCCACCCCACTGCCTCGTCCAGCTCCTTCCAGGCCCTTTATCCGCACCCATCCTGGCAAGCCCAAAGGGATGCTTGCTTTTCCAAGCCATGGCTTGCTTGTGGGATGATGTTGTCCCACTTAGAGCCGACAATTGATCTGTTTCTCCAGCATGGAAATGAATTGACCTCAATTCTCTGTGGAGAAGACATTCCAGTCACAGAGGGCTGTGCTGTACCATGCTGTGTGCTCTCATTCCACAGCTCTGCCTTGGAGAGATGGGAATTCACGGGGTGCTTTGCATCTTTTCCCCTTTAAAGGAAGCTCTAGGTTTTTGAAGCGTTGCTCTTTTCTTTCCCTTCCTTTTCTTGGCAGAGCAGCTTTGCTTGGAGGCTCGTGCTTGCAGATGCTCCTGGGGAAAGAGGAGGTTTGTCACTTCCAAATAGCTGTGTTTGCACCAGCTCCGTGTGATCCTCCACTTAAACCGGAGGCAGCATCTAACAGCACCTCCCAGGCTGGCAGGGAAGAGCTGGGTAACATGGAAGGATACAGGGAAGTGTCTTTGTGGGATCACAGCTTATCAGTGAGCATGATAACTTCCCTGGCTGGGGAGGTACCTTGATGTCAGGTTATGGAGCACGACCTTCCCGCAAGCATCCGTCCCTGCGATGGCAGAGTATGAGAGCACACAGTGGATGTGATTGGGAAAGAATGAGACAAACTGTGGCTGAGCCCTGCACCTCGTGATGTCCCCTCACTGACCAGGTCTGATAGGGATGAGGGCCTTCCCCCACTTCACTTTCTCACTTCAGTCCCTCTGCTCCATGGTCCAAGAGGTGGAGGTTGTATATGGACAACGCAACCTGCTGCTTCAGTGCTGTAGTTACAATGAGCCCGGTGTGTGCAGTGCTGTTTCTGCTCGCTGTGGTCCTCTCTGTTGCTTTGCATCCCTGGGAGAGAAAACCACCCTGGAGCACCGCTGGTTTTCCTCCTTCACCTCCTGGGAGGCATCGGGCTCTACACCACACTTGATTGAAGTGGGCTTTTATTTCCTGCTTATTCTTCCTATTTCCAGCCTCCTCAGTACCCCTCGTGCGCTGGTGAAACCCTCAAGCTGTGAAACCCCAAACAAACCCCAGCCTTTGGGGCACGGAGGGGCATAGGGATGGGCTCTGTGGGGCTGTGCACGCCTCAGGCTGTGTCCTTCCTGAACCACCAGCAATAGCAGTTGCTTTACATCCCCTCTGGAAAAACCCAAACCCCGGCCTGGCTTCGCTTGCGCACAGTCCCATAACAAATCACAGCAGATCCCAAAGCTCAAGTCTCCCGTTCCAAACGCATGTTGCTGCCTGATCCTGCCCCTGGGGCTCGGGCGCTGTGCCCTGCTCTCGTGGGAGCTTTGCATGGAAGAGGCTGAAGAATCCAAGGCAATTTCATGGCGAGCGTTAAGGACAGATCTGATGACTCCGTGTAGTGAGAAGCTGTGATTCTGCTGGGGCCGTGCTGTGTTTTCTGTGCTCGGTGGTGTTTCTCTCCTGGTTTCCAATATAAAGGAAGGCTGAAACCCGGCCTCGGTCAGGTTTAATTAGTTTCTAGATCTGAAGAGCAAAGAGCTCTGAGGTGTTGAGGACCACATCAAATTAAAGCTGTGCTCGCTGTGGAGGTGATGATGGGGAGCTGGCAAATTGGACCTGCCAGGGATGCTCGCTGCCTGTTGATGCTTCTGTGCTATCATCTCATCTAGTGGAGGGGCAACGGGAGCAGGCAGAGGATGCTGCAAACCTGTTCTCTTTGTGTGTATGTGATGGTGAGGGCTCCCACCACTCTCCTGCAGCTGCTTTAGGGTGCCTTAAACACTTCAAACACTGAAAACCAACATCTTCTGTGCTGGGAAGCTGCTGGGGGAGGCTGGCTTGGGGACCTCTTGACAGCAGGCTGCAACAAAGCAGCTCCTCAATTTATATGGCTCTAAAGAAAGGAGATTTGAACCCTGCCATGAGATGGTGCCCACATGAAGGGGAAATAAACCCAGTCCTCCGTGTGCTTTGGTCCAAAAAACAGCGAGCATCCAGCCCAAGCCGTGCTTTACTGGAGGATGTCTTCTACGAGGGTGGTTCCACTCCAGAGGCGTATGCATGGGAATGATGAAGATTTCCCATTCTTCACTCCAGTTTTATTTGCTCATGACTGCAATGAGCTCGGGGCGAAACTTTCTGCGAGCGGCGTCTGCTTTAGGTTGAAACTTCGTGTTTGGGAAGCTCTGTCGAAAACAACCCGACCACATCTGAGCGCGCTGGGAGGGATCCGTCTGCTTTGACATGCTTGAAAGGCAAAGTAGAGCACACACCACAGCACCACCGCCGTGCTGCTCCGCACGGATGGGCTGCGGGCTCTGCCATGGGTGGGATGGGGAGGCTCAGCTCTCTGACCCCCCGGCTCCTCATGCAGTTGGATGTCCCCAACGCTGCTCTTGGTGACTGCTCGTGTCCTGCTGTGAGGTGGATGGGATGAGTTGGGTTTGCCCTGGTGCTGGGGTGCAGTGAGGTGGCCATGCTCTGCAGCAGTGATGCTGGTTAGCGCTGATGCTTTGTGCTCCCTGTGTGGGTTCCCAAGCTGCATGGCAGGGAGGAAGAGGGCAAAGCAATTGGAAAGCAGAGGGGTGAGGAAAGCAAGAGGAGAGCAGGCGATGGGATGCCAGGAGGAGCACCCAGGACTCCTCCACCCTTACCACAAGGCTCCTAAAGGAAAGTGCAATACTCCTGTACTGCTCAGGCTTGCGGTGAGGGGAGAAAGCAGCTCCCAAATCTGGGTTTGTATCAGACGGAAGCAAGAGCTGTAAATAACCAACCCCTTTTGTTGTCTGGGGTTCATCCCAGCCCCATGTGCTCTGTTTCCTGCAGGGTTTGAGTGGGCTGTTGGTGCCTGTGGGAAGCCTCAGCTGCAGGCAGGGGTAAGGATCCTCCTGGCATGCTCATGCATTGCACCCCTTGCCTAGTTTAGCTGTGCACTGGATTAGCTGTTCAAAGCAGCAGCACCGTTTCCTTGGCTCCTTGGGTGAGCTCCTCATGGCCCCAGATCCCCTCTGCCTTTTGTTCTCCCTTTTGATTTTGCATGTGGGTGAACGCTGAGATAAGAGAGTCAGGGCTGGTCTGTGCACGTGCCTTCCCTACTGGAAGGACCAAGCTGAAGCCTTGTGTGAGGTCTCCAGGACCTGTGTTTTCAATGCATGTCCCAAAGCCAAGAGCCATTTGAGCTATAACATGCCCTGGAAGGAGCAGAACATCCCCAGGCACAGTGGGGTTGGGGAAGGATGCTGTGTGCAGCAGGATGCTCCATGCTCTCCCAGCATCAGTGGGGTTTGCTGCCTTAACTTCATCTTTTGGCCTGGGGAAAGCAGGGTCTGCTCCAGCCTTTTGTGAGCTGGGAGCATCTCAGGACCAGCTCTGCTGTTCTGCTGCATCGCTGTTGGCCATAGCCTGAGGTTGTGTCCTTGGGCATGAAGCACTGGCTGAGGGAACCAGGATAGGTAAATAGATGATGGGCAGCAGAGGGAGGCGAAGCTCAGGCTGCATCTAAACAGAAGCACATCACTGATACTTGTGTAGCACTGAATTTATTCCATCCATGCCAAGCCTCAGCTCAGTCCTGCGGCAGGAGAAAAGCTCTTCCCATTAAAAGCTGGTCTGGGTTCTCCTGGGCCTGCTCTCTGGAATGCAGTGTTGCATTCAGCTGCAAGGCTCATTGAGCGAGGACCTGTTTCTTTGTGGGTATTTAAATGGAAATCTGGGAGGGTTATTAAGCAGAGAGCAGTGATTTTATTCTGGTCATTTATTATTGATGGGTAACATGGCACTCTTTTCCTTATGTTCTCTGATCCTGCTGCAGCACAGCAGTGTGGGAAAGGAGCAGGCTCAGGGGAAACCAAAGCTCTCTGTAGGGACAGGCCAAGGGGAATGGCTTTAACTTCCAGAGGGGAGATTGAGATGAGCTCTTAGGCAGAAGCTCTTCCCTGTGAGGGTGCTGAGCGCTGGCACAGGGTGCCCAGAGGAGCTGTGGCTGCCCCATATGTGGCAGTGCTCAAGGCCAGGTTGGACACAGGGCTTGGAGCTGCTCTATGGAAGGTGTCCCTGCCCATGGCAGGGGTTGGAACTGGAGGAGCTTTAAGGTCCCTTCAACCCAAACCCATTGGAGACCCTACGAACCCCGCCAGGACCTGGGAAGCTGCAGGCATCCTGCATGAGCCCATAGCTCTGTGCTTCCTCCCACCAGCCATTGCCTGCAGCAGCCTTTGCACAGCAGCCACCATGGTTTGTCCAGGAGCAGGCAGATGAATCCCAGCACTGGGGCTGTGCATGGTCCCCCCAAGCACAGGAAGAGGACACTTCCTGGGGTCCGGCACACAAAGCCCGAGCAGCAGCGGGAGCCACCGGGCCCTGCCCAACCTGCACTAATCTCCTTGTTAAACCTCATTGGAATAATGGGATCCTCTGTCTGCAAATGGCCCCGGGTCCTCGGTGCTGAGCCGGGCCAGCCGAGCGTGTAGCACTGCCCGCAGTGCCTCAGCCCTATGGCACCGAGCCCTGGCTCTGGCTCTTCCTGCAGGCAGCAGTAGGGAGAAGCCTTTGGCAAGACCCCAGCGAGGCCTCGTTTGTCCTTTGGGTTTGCCTCTTCTCACTGTGGCTGCTTTGCTGCTGTCCCTATGAATGAGCTGAGGCCCCTGGGAAGCATCCGTTGCTCCTACGTTTCCATTGGGTTTCCCAGGGCAATGGGACCCCGCTGCTCTCAAAGGATCCGAGGTGTGTGCTTTGGGGACAAACTCCATCCGAGGTGAGCCACGACACCTCTGGGATTTGCCAAAGCTCTTTATTCAGACACCGAGCCACAGCGTTGCTGTGGTGCTCTACGCTGAGTTCGCTCCGGGTGGTGATGTACAAGGGGTCTGGAAATGAAAGGGAATATTCTGCCTTTGAAAAGCAGAGGGATCGTGTCTGCTGTGTTAAATTCAGAGAGCTGGAGGTGAAAACCGCCCGTGTTTGTGTCTGTGATGAAAAGCTTCCTGCGAGTTCATCCCATGTAATTGGGGTGAGAGCCCTTGCATTGTGCACAATCACCATGCAGGTCACAGAATGGGTACGGGAACAGAGGGGTGCACAGAGACACAGCCCCTGGTGCTGTTTGAACACCACCTTCAACTCCCAGGCTGGGCCGTTAAAGAGATGCTCTTAATCTGAGCTGGAAATAAAGCAGGACACACATGAGCACATCTGCCCTAGCTGGACCACTGCTGGTGTGGGCATCAATTGGCATAAACAAGCATTGCACGCCTGTGCCGAGCTGCTGAAGGCAGAGCATTGCTGGGAGCAAGGGGCTGCTCCGCTCCCCAGCGAGCATCACTTGCCTGTTTCCTGCTCATTTTGAAGCAGTGAGCGGGAGGGTACTCAGGGGTACTCATTACTGCTCTGCTTTGCAAGAGTTTTCCTCCAGCGCCCATAAAAACACTTCTCGCTCTCACACGGGATTCCGCATCAAATATTCGAGGTAGATTACACTGAGCGCCACGAAGGGGAAAGGGGGAGAGGGAAAAAAAGGGTCTAAACTGTTCGGTTGCTTTAATAAAGGAGCCAAAAAGGTTAACACAGAGAAAGGGAGGTGCAGGGGGGGAAGATGCTCCTCGACTCCTGCTCGGGGCAGTGATGCTGGATGCCAAGCCTCTGTTTTGAAGTGGGTGCTGCTCCTGCTGAGCCAACTTGGGGCATAGGTTATTACCTACAGCCAAGAGCAGGCTCCTGAGCAGGGGTAAAGTGCACGTGGCTCTTCCCAGCACTTCCATGCACTGTGTATTCCTGCCCTGAGGACGAGGTGGCGTTTGAAATGGGTTTGGATGCTGCTGGTCTGCATAGAGAGATCTGCTCAAGGCCAGGTTGGATGGAGCTCGGAGCAAACTGCTCCAATGGAAGGTATCCCTGCCCGTGGCAGGGGTTGGAACTGGATGAGCTTTAGGGTCCCTTCCAACCCAGACCATGCTGGGGTTCTGTGCTTCTGTTCCGGGATGTGGGGTAGGCTCCTGCATTGCACACATGATTTGCACCAGGGCAGGAGATGACTCCTGGGACCACTAACTTTGATTTATGGTGTAGGTGCTTGGTGAGCTCTCCGGCCCCTGATGGTTCTGCTCCTTGCATCCCCTTTGCACCTCAGGCCTTGCTGGTCATGCAGCTGAGGCTGAGGAGCCCAGGCAGTGCTCACAGCACAGCTCTGGTTGATGCTGGGTGCAGAGGGCTCTGCACTGGCTCCAGCTGAGCCTCGTGAGCACCTCTGGCACTCACCAACACTCCTTAGGGAAGTGGCTCTGATGAGGAATTAACACAGCTGAACCAAGTCCTTGGCTTTCACTGGAGTGGGCAGGGACTGGTCCTGAGTGGATAAAACAGTTCCAGGGCTGTGCCTTCTGACTCAGCATCATCAGTGTGGGACTTCTCGAGCTGATGTGCTTCTCTATCTCATCTCTCTCCCCACCAGGACCATGGGATTGCTGAGCCTTGTTTCTGTCCCAGGTAACGTAGCAGGGGCTGAGGATGCTCAGCAGCTCTGGTTTTGCAGCAGGATGTGGGGAGATGCAGTATCCCTGGTGGCACAGCCCTTCTGGTGATGTACTGCCACAGGGAAGCATTCAAACCCTGCTGAAGCCCTGAGAGCACCATTTTGCTCTGCAGACACCATCTCCCCTCTCACAAACACACTTTGCTGCTTCTCTCATGGTGTTTGTCTCCTCTGTCATTACTCTTCTCCTCCTCATTGTGCTGCAGAGCCTGACCATGGCTCGCAGGGGGAGATGCTCCATCCTGTGAACCCAGGGCTGCTTCTGGGGAGGCTGTGGCATCCTGGATGAGAGCAGGGCATGGATGCACACCCAGAGGTGCATTACTGAGGGCTGTTTTCCCTTCCTGCGTGGCCTGGAGGGAGGGTGTATGGTGCACGTGTAGTCCTTGAGCCTTTCCCATAGGTATTGTGTGTTCATTAGGGATGCGCTGCTGTGCTGGTGCTTGGATCTGGGGGGTTTGTGGTACCCAAAGCCACACAGAACCTCTCTGGGGCCAAGGGAGGACTCATGGGAGCGAGAGCTTGGGGCAAAGCCACCAAACCCACCTGTTTGGAGGGTTCCTTGCAGCAGGCATGGCTTGGATGTGGGGATGAAATGGTGTTGTTCTCCCATGAACAGCCCCAGGGATTCATTTTGCAGCCCTATGGCATCATCTGGTGTGTGACAAGGGGTGGCCCAGGGTGGATCCGTGATGATGGAGCTGTTTGCAAGGGGGGACCCCCAGTTCCCTCCCTGCACCCTCAGTTCCTCTCTCAGGGTCCTGGCTGCCCCATGGCTGCAGCTTTTAACTGCTCAGGGTGCTCTTTCCCTTTCCTGGTGGTTGATTGCTGGGTTCCTCCTCGCCAGCAGCACCTGTAGTGCTCTGCAATGGAGCTCATGAGTCACAAACCACCCACATAGAGCGTTTATTAACCCACAGGGCTTTCAACACGCTGCATACCAGGAGGGTTACCCATTGCCGGCCTCCACCCAGCCCAGTGCTGATGGGTGAAGGGTACAACTCTGCCCCATAAGGACTGGTGTGGGTACGGACTGGCCCTGTGCCACGGTGCAGGTGTGATCCCTGCGCTGATGCCAAAGGCATCGGTCCATGATGCTGTGCAGGGGTGGATTGGGAGGACAAGCCTGCAAACAGGGATGCTGTGGGGCAAATAACCCAGGGATCCCAGGCTGATTTGGTTTGGAAGGGACCTTAGAGCTCATCCGGTTCTATTCCCCTGCTACAGGCAGGGGCACCTTCCGCTAAGCCAGGTTGGTCCTTAGGAGCACCATGGGTTGCTGTGGTTTTGTGCTCATAAGCAAATGGATTTGTGGCTTCAGTCGATTGACTCAGAGCTGAAACATTACTTGGCAAGTGAAGGAGCGCTCCCTCTCTCACCACCACTCCCCTGCATCCTCACTGGCAAGTCACACATCACGAGTGACGGTTTAGGCCGGATGTGGCTGTGGTTCCTTTTGGTGCTGTTTTTTGGGGGGGTCTTTTCTTTCTTCCTCTTCAAGCTGAGTTCTCCTCTAAAGGAAACAAGTCTCTGTGGCTGGGCAGTTGGCTGTGGACACAGTGGGGCAGTGATGCTCCTGGGATGCAGGTGAGGAGCAGTGGTCCATGTTGATGGGAGCAGCAGGGTCCCATCCACAGCCTGGTGTCAGTCCTACAGGGTTTCTGCCTCTGTACTCTGTTTCCACTGAGCATCCCTCAGTTTATCCCTCCTTTTCCTTTCTCTGCCTTCAGTTTTCCAACCCAGGATTTGCAAAGCATCCATGGCAAGGCAGGAGGGGTTGGGCTTCGTCTCTGATGGATGGGTTTCTATACAGTGGGGAGGAAGAGGAAGAGAGCAGCAGAGGACTGGCAGTTTGCTAAACCAGCAGCTGACAGGTAGAGAAACATGCTGCACTTTCCCATCCACAGTGAGTCCTTGTGAAACATTGGTTTTGAGAGCAAGTGGCTGGGGTAGCTGCAGCTCCTGTGCCGGTGCTGAGCCACCCCTTGGGTTCACCTACACCTCCTGCATCCCAAGCCCTGTTTGTGTGAGCCGAGGCTTTATGGTTGTGGTGGATTGGTGTCACTAGCTCCGGTTTGGAGCTGCATTTGGGGTGGGTTTATTCTGCAGATCCCCCTTTGCCTGAGGTGCACTGGGGTGCACAGCTCGCATCACCACTGGGAGCAGATTCCAGTATCCCGGAAGGAAGTGGATTGTGGAAGGATGGCAGTGCTGAGCTGCTCAGCAATGTGGCTGCAGCTGAAGTGTGCACGAGGAAACTGTTTGGTTCCCATCAGAAGGGAGCCCAGAGAGGAAGAACCACCCCAAGAAGTGCCTGTGCCATTAACCTTTAGGCACAGACCTGGAGGGGGCAATGGCTGCAGCTGAGCCCTGGGGATGAGTAACACAGAGGAGGCTCCTTAGGGATGTGCACGTTGGGGGTATGAAGTCCTTATTCCTCCTTGTTTGTCTTGTATCAAAGCAAACCCAGGTGCTGGGGAATCCTCCTCATCCTAAAGAGCCTGTGCGCACCCAAAACTTCTCCTCTCTGGCATGCATGGAGCAAAAGCCACTGGTCTGACGTGTCAGGGCTTTATTTTATAGCCTGCTGGTGATACAGAATCCCAGATTGGTTTAGGTTGGAAGGGACCTTAAAGCTCATCCGGTTCCACTCCCTGTATCCAACCTGGCCTTGGACACTGCCAGGGATGGGGCATCCACAGCTTCTCCGGGCACCCTATGCCAGTGTCAGAATCTCCCTTGTCAGAGCTGTGAGGGTTTGTTGGGGTTCTGTGTTTTCCTTCTTAATAGACATAAAACTCCCAGGGAAGCATGAGCAAGTCAATGAGCAGGTCTTTCATCACTGCTGCATCAGCCCTGGCTCTGCGTCTCCCCATCCAGCCCTTAAAAACCCACCAGTTCCATCTCCCTATGCCTCAGAACCCTACCAACAGATGGGGCCCTGCTAATCCCTTTCCCTGGTGCAATTCAGTTCCTTGGGCAGCAGGATGCGATCTGTGTTTGAGTTTGGCTTTCTAGTGAGCCTCTTGGCTTGTCACTCTCAAGGCACAACATGCTCCTTAAATAGCAGGCTAAATTTCTCCACCTAGCCTTGAAAAATAAACCGCTCCTCTGCCAAATGAAAGGACATATTCCAGTATTCTTTGTTGTTGCAACAAATTGGGTGGGTACTGTCAGACTTCTGTATTCTGGGAATACTTCCAGAGCTTCTCTTTGTGAGCAAGTCGGTTACCATGTAATTGTCAACTTAAATTGCAGTGTTGGATAACTCTGCTTCGCCTGTAAAATAATCCCCATCTCGTGGCCTCAGCAGAGTGAGGGCAGCACATTGGGCTCTGGTGCAAGGGGTCTGCAGGGTCTGAGGTCTGCCCAGGTGTGTGGGGCAGAATGGGTTGGAAGGGATCTTAGAGCTCATCCAGCTCCAATCACTGCCGCAGGGATCCCTTCCCATGGAGCAGGTTTCTTCAAGCCCTATCCAACCTGGCCTTGTATCTATGGTGGTGTTGTTAAAGGCATCGCTGCCCATGCAGGAGGGATGAGGGCTGGGGTGGTCCTTCCCCACCTGCCACCTCTCATCTATGGCAGCATGGAGGTAAGGGGTTGTTTCCCATGTGATGGGAATCATCTTTGCCCTCTTCCTTCCCCTTTCAAATTGGCAGCTCGTTTTGTTGTGTTTGTTTTAGCCTGAATCCCAGCGACAATTAGTGCTAGGAGGCTAAATTGAACTGTTTTTACTTGTTTTCCTTTTCACTTTGATTTCCACCTCCTCCAAATTCCTAATCATACTGAATATTTCATCTCTCGTAAGTCCATGAGTTGAAAGGCTCCCAGCGGGGCCATCAGGACCAGCGCTATTAGAGCTGCTTTGCTTTAGTTAATGCTTCTCAACACCAAGCTGGCCTTGTTGTGCAATTCATTTCAGACAAGAAAACCACAGCATCCTCTTCCGCGAGAGCCACGGGGTGTGTGGGGAGATGAGAAAGCACAGCATCCCCTCTTCCCACTTTGCACCTTCTCCCTGCGCAGGCAGCTTTTGCAGGTGGGAAACCCCTCTTATGGCCACAGATGGGAGATCCCATTGTAAAAGTAGGAAACTTCCCTCTGGAAGGTGGTTGGAGAGGCGGTCACTCGGTTCCTGTTGGCCCCATGGTGGCTCAGCCGGCCCGGATGTGGGTTGTCCCTGTGAAGGGGGTTTTCTGGGGTGCAGGAGAGGTGATGGTGGAAGATCCTGTGTGTCTGTTTGTGAACCCCATCAAAGTTTGCATCTTTGCCTTCTCCTCCGCAATAGCGCATCCCCTGGATGCTGGATTCGCTGCTGGGCTTTTGCCCTGCACTTCAGTTGTTGACAAGAGAGCTTTCAGATAAGGAACTTCTTTTCTTCCCTTGATAAAAAGGCATTTTCCTGCTTGCTCTGGGCTGCCCATCGAAATGGACACGTTCCCACTTCTGCTGCTTGTTCTGCCTGGAAAGGAAAGCTGGGAGCATAGTGCAAGCTCTCCAGATTCAAGCCTGTTCTGAATGCTTTGAAGCTCTCCGTCTGCTCCCTGATGATATTAAATGTGTTTGCAATGATGCCTTTTACCCCCCAAATGGCATCTTGCTCCACAGTATCCCTATCGGCTTGCAGGGATGTTTCTCTAGGAGGAATCTGGCTTCTAGCACGGCTTCTGACATGAAGCAGGGCTGCAGCAGGCCCTGCCAGCAGGTCCTTTGAAGCTTGCAAAGCTTCAGTGCTCTTCACCTGGTCTATGTGCTCCTTATCAAGAGCCCCAGAGTGTCTGTATCCTGGATGGGAAGAGCTCTGACTGCAGAGCCAGCAATCGGCTCCAAGTGCCTTTGCCAAGGGAGCTGTAGTGACATATGTTCGCTCTCAGAGCAAGGTTACACTCTTGACTCATTACAAGTTCCTTCCCCTGTTTTGGGGCATATGCAGGAGAACCTGGTGCCAAGCTGACAGCATGGGGGGGAGCGGAGAGGGCTCGGGAAGGCTCCAGAGGATGTTTGCTCTTGCGCTTCTGTCCTTAATGATCCTGCTCTGAAAGCAGCACAGCCTTGGAGCTGGGTGAATATGGAGGCTGGAGCCCTGCATGGTGCTGGTGGGATGGAACCCACCATCCACAACCCCATGGGGCTTTCCTCTGGGTCTGCCTGAGGTTGATCCCACCTTCCCAATGCCTCTCCCAGGTTATCCCTGCAGAAAAGAAGGATGATGTTTGCTCAGCACCCAGGACCTGGGATGAGTGGGAAGGGATCAGGAAGAAGCTGGCAGAGCCCTTGGAATGGGAGTTATGCTGGCTGCTGATGAGCTGCGTTAGACCCGGGTAATTCAGCACATTCCTAAATAATGGGTCTGGTGGTTTTGCAGGATCTGCAGCCCATACTAATGGCTCATTGCTGAACCATAAGTGGTTGTGTTATACTTTGGATTTATTGGAGGCCAAGGGATTAATTTCCTGAAATATACGGTCATGATGTTGAGGTTAAATTAAGATCTCATTCAAAAGGATTCTTTTTATTATATTTAATTTGTAAGCCCTTTCCTATAGCCATTTTACAGCTATCCCTCCCCTTCCCTTCAATGTTCAGTGTCATGTTTCAAGGAAGAATCTTATTTCATGCCGACTAATAGCGTTTCTCAGTATAACCTTTCGCAGTTCCTCACCGTTCGAGTTACTTCAGCCTCGGTTGTTTATACACAACAAGGTCTTAAATCCTCTCTTAGAAAATAAAGATGTTGATGCAAAAGCAACACGAGCGTCTGGCGGAGCTCAAACCCATCCGTTCTCTCCTCCTTCCCCGCATGCCACCCCCTTCAATCTGCTCTTACTAAAAGGCCTTTTACTTCAGCTCTCGAGCACTTTGATAGAATGCGTGTTGAGTAAATCTTACATGACGTTTTTACTCTGGGTGATATGTATAGAAAGTTGAGCTGGCTCAGGGCTAACCTCGTTTCGCCCTTCGTGATGCTGCTGTTATTAAACTGATGAATTAACTGTGGAAATCGGAGGCCAGTTGGGAAGGACAATGGTCCGGATGCTGCTGCTGGCTCTGGAGCAGCAGAGGCTGAGCAGGGAGCATCATCCAGTGCTCCCTCTGCTTCTTGTGCTTGCTCTGCTGCTGGATGCCCTGAGAGATGGGAGGAATGAACTCGTTGTTGTGTGTGGCTCTTTGCATGTCGTTCCTTTGCTGGGTGGGAGCAGCAGAGCATGGGATCATGTCTGATCCCTCTGGAGGTCAGGCTGAGCCCCTCGTGCTTCCTCACTGGGCTCTTCAGGTTGGGAAAAGGCTGAGTCCTTCTTTCCCAGATGCATTTTCCCCTCTTCCCTGACAGCCAGGCCATACATGGGTGTCCCTGTGTGCAGGGTGGGGGGCAGCAGGCCCCTCCTCCCCAGCCACCCCATAGCCCTGGCAGAGCATCCTCCTGCTGCTTCCAGTCCCCCCAAGCCTCTAAAGCTTGTCCTTCAGTGCCCATCATCTTGGTTTCAAGGCCGTGCTGTGCCATGCCCTGCTGACCGGGGGGCAAGGAGCCGGACAGCATCCTCACGTTTGTGCCCCCTGCATCCTTGGTGCAGCACCAGCACCACCACAAGCCCCACTCAGCACCATATTCCCAGCCTGGGTTCCCTGCACAGCTCCTGCCCCGAGCTGTCAGCTCCATCTTCTGCAGGGATTTTCCCCCTTTCTTCTCCCCTCCTTTTCTCCCTCCCCTTCCAGAAGTGCTGATGGACAAGTTGAGTAACCGTATCTGCTTGTTACGGGACATCTTGAGGCTGATTGCGGAGGTCAGGACTCAACTGGAAAGACCGCAGCGGGTTGCTGACTGGCATCCACAGTCCAGATAAGATAAAAACAACTGATGACAGCAGGGAAGTGAAACAGTCATCTCAGCACTTGGATTAGTGCCCGGCAAAGAGGAAGGGAGGAAAAACCCGAGGAGGGCCGATGAGGAGGGGAAGGGGGTGGATTAGAATAGAAACTCTGGAAAAAGCTATCGGGAGGCAGCAGATTTGGGTGTTAAATATTTATGAATTAGCAGCACTTGTCGTGTTCTCTCAGTGCCAGGATGTGCTGAGGCAAATGGAGAGCTGGTGGGAAGAGCAAAGGAAGAGCATCAGGAGGCAAGGTGACCGGATCCGGCAGTGCTGGGACTTGTGGTGGTGCAGGATGAATCCAGAGGAGGAAGGATTAATGGGGTGCCATAAAAGTGACTGTTATTAAATCACAGCCACTTATTGCTCAGCTGAAATGACATTCAAAGTGGCCGAAGGTCTGTGATGAGGAGAGGAGGAGGATGTCAGTTCCCACGCTGTGCTCCAGTTCTCCTCCATCCCAGTACAGATACCCCAGCAATGGGTGAAGGCTGAATGTGCTCCCCCCGAGCCCATAAAGCTCATTTTCACCCAGTCAGAGCCACTTAATTACAGAGGGATGTTTATGGAATGCTGTATAGTGCTCATGGAATCTGGCAGCACAGAGGAGATGCAGCGTCAGGGTTTGGAAGCGTGAGTGTTCCTGGTGTCACCTCACAGTGGGCTTCCCTTTCACCGGGTAGGTTGTGATGGCAAACTGCATATGTGGCTTTAGGTGAACGGCTCTGAGTGTTGGTGGGGTTTCCTCATTTTTGCTTCAAAGTTGCTCTGTGTTTCACACTCTGAAACATTCTGAAATGAGGCCACAGAGCCGTGGGATGGTTTGTGCTGGATGGGACCTTAAAGCTCCTCCAATTCCAACTCCCTGCCACAGCCATGACACCTTCCAATGGAGCAGGATGCTCCAAGTCCCGTCCATCCTGGCCTTGAGCACTGCCAGGAATGGCGCAGCCATCACACTGCTGAGCATCCCTTATTTATACTTTTCACCCCGTTTTGCTGTCCCCACCTCACCCTCCTTTGTGGAGGGCTGCCCAAGCCCTGTCACCACCCAGCCCTTCCATGGGAGCAGCTAGGCTGGAGAGTGAAGGACCAAACCGTGTCTGCATCCCACTGTGATGCTCATGGCTCTGCTCATATCCAGCTGAACTTTCCTAATGGGAAAGGAGAACAGGAGAAGCCCCCATCTCTCTTGTTGGCCACTTGACTTTATTCTGCCCCGGTTCCAGCTGGCAGGACAAGATCTGTTGTTCATCACCAAGAACCAGGTGGGTTTGGTGAGGAAAAACCACTGGGAATGATGGAAAAGAGCACCTTGAGGATGACCTCCAGTGCTGTGCAGAGCAGAGGAGATGGTTCCTCTTGTACCGGGCCATTGGTTTTATCTGACCAGCTGTAGCAGGAGTCATAGAGCAGAGCACAGCCCATCAGTGAGGAGAGCCACCCAGGATCCAGCCAGCCTCTTGTGCTGGGGCTCACTGGAGCCAGCTGGAATGAGATCCCATGGGTGATGCCAGTTCCGACCCTTCCCCAGGACCCACCGTGGCTGCTGCCAGCCCCTGTTTGGTCTAATTACATGGGGCTAATGGGGTCAGCAGAGCGGCTGCTCCTGCTCATGGCCCAGCTGGGACACACCAGGGATCATTTCCTATTAAAACCAGAGTTAGGTTTTCTAGCAGCAAAGCCATTCCTAAATGAGAACCATCTGTGTGTGCCTCCCCATCCTGGTGGCAGCCCTAAAGCTTCATCCCACTTAAACTCTGCCTGCCCCATCCCTGGCAGTGTTCAAGGCCAGGTTGGACAGAGATGCTTGGAGCACCCTGCTCCAGTGGAAGGTGTCCCTGCCCGTGGCAGGGTTGGAACTGGATGAGCTTTAAGGTCCTTTCAACCCAAACCATGATGGGATTCTCTGGTTCCCTCTCCGTTGGGAGGGTGTTTATCCCTTGGGATGGCTGTGCCAATGGGATGCTCCTCAACTCACAGCCCTCATTCCCATCCCTTGACAGGACTGAAACAGCCCAAAGGGAGAGAAAAGGGCTCTGGTGAGGCAAACACTAAAACTTCCGCTGAAGTTTCTCGAGCAACTGGCGTTTGCCCATAAGTGTACTTAAGCAGAAAACTCACCCAAAAAAGTGCTATAATCCGACAGATTTTTTTTTCACAGGCTTAAATATTCATGAATTAGAAGAATTGGCAGAATTTTCTGCGTTATTAGCTTTCATCGTGGCTGCAGGAGCAGTTGGCGCACTGGCTGCTCTTCAAAAGCTATTAATCTAGTCTGTCATCGCAGCAGCCATTTTTTAATTAGCTCCTTTACCGAGCGATCTGGTGCAGGAGGGAGACTGGAACGTTTAAATGGCATTGAAGCTTTAAAGGTGCCCCTTTCCATTTTAAATCGGCGTTCTGAGGGGCTGCAATGGGGGAAGAAAGGAACCTCCTTTGCAATGGTTAACTTCTTATTTTAGCCTGGAAAAAGGAGCAAGCTTTGGAAAACCGAGCTGCTTCCATCAGGAGGAGAAAATGCAAAGGAGAAATTGGACTTTAAATGGAAGTTCACCGCATTCCTGCCCGATGAAATCAAACCGAGCTCTGTGGTTGAAATGCTGTGTGTGTATTGTAGAGGCAGGGATGGGACATGGCACCATGCGCTGTGGTTTGGTTTTGGTCCCCAGAACACTTGTGTGAAGCCTCCTCTTGGCCGTGCAGGACTTGTTGCTGCATCCCTTTGGGGTTCCCTGGGAGCAGGCTTGAAGTAGCTGCTTCCTAAAATGCAAGGACCCTGTGGTGAGCACATGTGAGCTGCTCCTGTATCCATGCATGCTGCCAGAGAATCCCATCTCCAGTCCCAACTGGAAGCATATGCAGACTGCGAGCTCCAGGTTGCCTTCACCAGAAACAGGGCTGCGTCTATGCCTGCCCTTGTATCCTGGATTCACCAGCCCCTGAATCATGGCACTTGTGGGCTTTGGCCTGCTCCGAAGGGAAGTAAGCTCCAGAGGCAGTGGTTCCTGCTGGAATGTCTGCCTGGAAGCATCTGGCCCAGCTCTGGGGTTAGCAGGATGGATGCTCTGTGGTGCTGTGGAGCACATGGAGAGCTGCTCTCTGCCCCATTGCTGCTGTCAGCCCCAGGCAGGGAGGGCTCAGCTCCAAACCCGGAGCACTGCTCTCTATGTTCTAAGTCTGAGCTTTGCTCCAACTAAACTTGATCACTGGTGCACTCTGCTCAGCCTGGGTTGAACCCTGCTTTGCTCTCAGTGTTGGAGATGGTGCTCTCCTGGCTTGTTATTTGCATGTGAAAACACAGAAAAATGATGTCTTTATGGTGGTTTTAAATGTGCCTTTTTTGGCATCAGTGGCTGCGCCTCTGATCTCTGCTGCTCCTTATTGCCAGAGCTTTGATTTGTGCCAGTGTCCTGCTGACTGGGGAAGGGAATTGCTGTGTGTTTGGGACTTTCTCCCCTCTATTGTCATGTAAATAGGGAGTGTAAAGCAATCGGTAGCTAAAATGCCAATGCTGCAGCTATAACCTTTGGAGAAGTTGCTCTTTGTGCATCCTTCTATCGGGAATAGTCATCTTGGTTGACTTGATATCGTACTTATGGTTTGAAAGCACCAAGACAGGCGCTGGCAGGTTACCAAAGGGTGTGCATTGCTATCGAGTGCTGTGACAGGAGGAGATAAATCACATCCTATATTCACTCTGCTCCCAGCTCCTGGTGAAAAACCACAGGGTCCTATTTAGCCTGGAAAGCATGAGGGGTTGGGGTGTTGATCTTTGTTGATGACGTGGAATAGAGGAAGCCCCACACTCAAAAGGGTTTGGATGGGTTTTAAGGCTTTCTGAGAAACTATTTCTTTGTGGATGGGTGCATGGATGAAGCAGTTTGGTGGTGTTGTGATCCGCTGTGGAGCTCACACTCTGCACAGAGATCCTGATTCCCAGGAATAAGGTGCAAAAGTCCTCCTCTACTTCATAGCTTCAAGGGAGGAAGGATGGGGAAACATTCCCAGAAAGTCTCTTGTTTGCAGTGAATGACTTTTCTTGGAGCTTTGTTTTGGTTTGTGGTTTGGGTTTTTTTTTTCATAAAGAATAAGTTTCCAGCCTGTTGCTCTCCTATGGTTTGGAAAAATGGATCCCAGTGGGATCTATGGGGATCTTGCAGGCAAAGGCTTGAGGAGGGGTTGAGAGTCAGGACACAGCTTCTGCTGCATCTGCTGCAACTCCACACTCCCCTGTGCAGCCCTTGCTCGGTGTGTGTCATAGAATCAAATTGGTTTGAGTTGGAAGGGACCTCAAAGCTCCTCCAGCTCCAACCCCTGCTATAGGCAGGGACACCTTCCATAGAGCAGCGTGCTCCAAGCCCCGTGTCCAACCTGGCCTTCAACACTGCCGCATATGGGGCAACCACAGCTCCTCTGGGCACCCTGTGCCAGCGCTCAGCACCCTCCCAGGGAAGAGCTTCTCCCTAAGATCTCATCTCAGCCTCCCCTTTGGCAGCTTCAAGCCATTCCTCTTGCCCTATCCCTCCATCCCTTGGCCAAAGCCCATCTCCATGTTCCCTGCAGCCCCTTCAGGCACTGGAGCTGCTCTAAGGTCTCCCCTTCAGCCTTCTCTTCTCCATGCTGCCCCAGCCCAGCTCTCAGCCTGACTCCAGAGCAGAGCTGCTCCTCACTCTGCTCATCCCACAGAGCACTGGGAGGCAGCGGGAGGTGGGAAAGGGTCGAAGCCAATCACTGTCCCCATGCTTCATAGTTACGTTTGGTTTTTAACTCTGCTCCATCATTTGGCATTTGCGGTCACTTGAGGGAGGCAGTGATTTGTAATTGTTCCCTGTGAGTTCTTCAACACAACACTCTTTACCAGTACTCAAAGCTTCCGACAGCATCACGGAGCTGATAGCAGGCTGCGCCACACGCAAGCCCCTTAATTCAATTTGCTAGATAGGATAATTTATTAGAAGAACATACTCAATATGTTCTTTAACATGTAGGGTTGGCCCATGCTTTCTGCTGCGTAATACTCAGCTCTGCTATGTGCTGTTTACGTTCAGGGATAAAAATGAGCCTGTACATTGAAATTCAAATGAACATCTGAACCAAATGACTGGGTTGGTGGTAGATTACCCCACTGAAATCCCATCTTCCTGCCCGCGGGCTTCTGCAGCGTTTCAAGTGGCTGGGAAGGAGGAAAGCATTGCTAAAGTGTGTGGAAGTGATGGGGAATGGCAGGAGCATCAGTTGGGTCTGGGATTTAGAGCCTCTGCCCAAGCTGGAGGAGGGAGGGCAGCTTTACAACCAGGCTTTGATTTACGCAGCACATGGTTCTGTGCTGCAGAGCCCCTTGCTATGCACCCCTGCAGGACACCATAGGGCCTAAAAGAAACTTGCACGTCTATTAAATAAGAAAAACCAATCAGCTTTATTTTCCATGGTTGGACAATGAAGCCATATGTGTTCCTCCTCATCAAACCCAGGTTTTTTCCAAGGAGCTCCACCACAGAAACAAACATGGGAGCTGACATAATTAAAGGCTTCTTTTTCCCCCTACCATAGTCCTTTGCTCTTTGAAGAGCTCAGGGCTCCCTGAGGAACGCTCTGAACTCTGCGATATTTTGATAGCTGCAATAACATAATCAAAAGATGCTTTCATGAAGAGAGCACCTTGTGTGTATCGAGGCCACCCCTTCTCCCCCCACCGGCCGCTGCTTTAATGGGGTCCAGAGCGCATGGGGAGCTTTATTTTCCGCTTGGCTTTCCCCAGGGATGCTGCCATGTGCGATGCTGAAGGAGCCCGAGTGGTGTTCTACATGGTGCAGCCCCTTGCCCTCCCAGCCTGAGCCTGGTGATGCTCTGAGGGCTGCAGCCCACCCTCACCTTGCACTCAACTGCCCTTCAAATTACTGCACACAGCAATTCTCTTCTGCTTGAGCGTCTGCCAGGTTGGTATTTATCCTGAAGTCCTCATTAAAACCCTTTAATTTCCCCCTTTCGTTAGCTAACTGGCTCATCTGTTTGCATGAATCCTCCTCTCTGTGCCCAAGCCATTTAAATCCTGGTTTTCCCTGTGTTGTCTCTGCAAGCTGCGGCCCCATGCATGTCCGTTCCACCTGAGTTTTGGCAGAAAGGGCTGTTTGGAACGAGGAAATTGGGGCATTTCTTTAATCATTACGCTGGAATCATTAAGCTTTCATCGGGCCAAATGACGGTTTTGGATCCTGCTGCCTCGCATCAGTCTCTAATTGTGTGAGCTCAGTTGCTTTCAAAGCAAAGCTGTCCCCAGGCTCTGTCCTCTCTGGGGGAGCACAGCAGGCCCTGTGTCACCAGTGTCCCCTCTGCTGGGACCCTGTAGCTTGGTGGCAGTGATGCTTTCGAGCCTTATTGCTGCTGTGAGCTTGTCCCGATGCAATGGGGGTTACTGGGCTGGTTCATGGAGACCCTGCCTGGTCCAGAGCATCACAGCATGCCAGGGTCATCAGAGTGATGGGTGACCCTGTAGCTACCACCAAACAACCCAATTACCTTTCCTCCCACCGTGAGGGGGGTGAGAGGTTGGGGTTGTCCCCATAGAAGCTGAGCCCACTCTTTCTCTTCCCTGCTTCATCTGTGCTCATCACCACTCTTCCTTGGGTGCTTCTGTAGCAGCGCTGGCACGAGGGATGCGGTGATGATGCATGGTGGCATCTGTGCCAGTCGTCTCCGCTCCGACTAGTTCATCAACTCTTGTCTCTCATAAAAGCAGCTATTCATAATATAATGTGAATGGATTCTCATTAAAGCCTGCTAAATTACTCTGAGACAAAGCACAGTGCCAGTGCATGGGCTGCTCTGCCAACTCTTCGCAGAGTGTTTAATTCACTGCAGTCTTTGCCTTACAGATTTAGGAAGGTGATGCTCAGCACCTTCATGGCACTGTGCAGGGGTCAGCAGCATCCTCAAGCCCACAGCGTCCCAGAGCTGCATCCTGGAGCTACACTGCAGGGCTCAGCTTGGGGCTGGATCTGCCTGTTCCTACTGGGAGTGGGTACCCCAAACCCACCCCTGCTTTGGGCAGAGTGCATCCGGGGAAGTGGCAGCTCTGTCTCTCTCCTCCCTTTGCCCCATGCTTTGCTTTTGCCCACATAATGCTTGAGGCAGGACCACAACTGGGTGAGAAGAGGGCAAATCATATGGTTGATGACTTGCCACCCTGATGGGCATATGGTGCGTTGTGCAGCACCCGCCGGTGTCACACCACGCAGGCTAAAAGCAAGCCACAGAATGGTGTTGCAATAAAAGAGCAGAATTCACGTTGCTGATAGAAATTCACAGAATTTACCCTTTTTCTCTTCGTTTACTGCATGTGTTTCCCCACGCTCTGAGTTTCCCGTAGCTCAGCTGACGGCGCTGACTTTCCTCCCACTCGCATGTTCATACCAAGACAAGGCAAGTGAGAGGAGGATGGGTTGGTTTTGCCCTGATAACTTTCCCAGCATGGTTTATGCAGCCTGTGGGACAAGATATGGGGTTTTATAGCTCATAAGTACTTCCCCCAACCCATCCGAACCTCAGCTCACCTGAAATCTGGCTTTCCTTCATTGCATGTCCCCAAGAGGTGATGCTTTGGAGAGAGCTCCTGAAGCTTGGCCATGAACCCATGATGGCTAATGGCTTTCTGATGGCAGTGGAGGTAGGGAATCTTCTATGGAGCAAACCCCATGGAGGGGCTGGATGTTTGTGGCTTTCACTCTCTTGGGTGCATGTGAGATGCCTCACGCAGCTGTGGCCAGGGAGCAAAACCTGTGTGCTGATGTACAGTGAGATTCTGGGATGCACTCAGGCTTTTTAGCTGCAGTAAAGGCCATTGGGGCTCTGTTGGAAGTGCTCGGTCCATCAACACCTCTGAAGCTCAAGGTTTTGCTGTGGATCTCTCACTTCAAGCTATGACTTTGTGTGATGGGTTTTCCCCCTGGTTCAGTGTGGGACTGGTACCCAAAGTGAGAGCACTGCCAGCAGTGCTGCATCCCCAGCATAAATCCCTGTGTCGTGAAGCCGCGTGGCCAAAGGCACCCAAATTGAGTCTGCCCAGCACAGGGGACAATGACAACCCCTTTGTCCCTACCCCAGCTCACCCACCCAGCTATTATAGGCTCTCAGAGATCACTTGGCATGGGGCCGTGGTGCGGTATGGCCGGGTTTGCATTGCAACCTCTTATTACAAAACCCTCAGTGCTTCTCAGGATTGTTTCGCCTGTTATCATCTTTCCCACAATGAGCTCGCATGATCCTCTCTCAGACTTAACCACATGGCAACCACATCACATAATGCAACTTCTGTTCGGAGATTATTCATATTTCCCCCCCTCCCTGTTGTTGCTTTGCCAAGTTTCTCTTCTAATTCTGAGAAGCTCAATTCAAAAGAGCAGTGTCTCCGGTGCAAGGACATGCTTAGGAGGCAGCGTGAGCAAATCAAGTCGACAAGTGTGTTCACAGGAGTCAAACCGAGGGGGGGGGAGCTGTGAAAAAGCAAAACAAAAGCCCCTCCAAATGCCTAGTTTTATTTTGTTTCGATCTCTGGAATGCCTCATCACATGGAATAACAATGCATCCCGGCACAGAGACTGCAGACAGGCTCCAGTGAAAGGGCAGCTGAGGGAAAGATTGCTTTATAAGTAGGTTTTTATATGCAATCTATCACCAGCGCCAGCTCCCAGCAGAACAGGATAAACGACAAAGAAAAGGCTGTGCTAACTGGGGTGTGTGTTTGCAGTCGTGCTGCTGAGGAGAGCTGTCCCCATATCCCTGTGTCCCCATGTCCCCTGCGACGTGGAGAGGATGGGGCATGGGTACCACACTGACTCCAGCTCCTGCTTCCCAGAGAGGATGCGAACGGCTCGGATCTCGTCCAGAGGGGAGGGAGAGCAAGTGAGGTGTGGGAAATGTGGTTGTGAAGATGGGGAGGAATGAGGTTGTTTAGTCTGGAAAAGAGGAGACATTGGGAGAAGGAAGCATCTTCTGGCCCTTTGGTTGCACAGGGCCTGTGGCACAGAGGAAGGGGCTGATGCCATTCCTGAGCCCTGGACCACCAGGAGCTGCTGTGGCCAAATCCTGGCCTGGGGGCTGCAAAACCCCATCAGTCTGAAGAGCATTAGGACAATGGGGAAATGCACCAAAACCCCAGCGTTTCTGCCCAAAGCTTCCCATCTGCGTCAGCCACTGAGGCACTGCTTCCTGACATCATGTCTCATGTCAGTGCTCAGAAAGGACAGAAGATGGTGAGGATTTCTGCCCTGCCCTCATCTGACTCAATGTTTTACCTAAAATCAGCACTTCCTAATTAATTTCCCTGGGAGCAGCCAGCTGATGCACTTGAGTGCCTTCAATGGGATGTGGGGTTGGGAGTCCCTGCAGCCCCAGGGCATAGGGGTTGAGGCATTTTTTTTGGGATGGATGTTTCAATGTGAGGTTTTGCTTTGATTTGATATTTAAACACTGTGAGCACACATGAGCTGTTGTGCCACATCCTGGTCCAGCAGCCTCCATGGAACTGCTGCCATCAGAAACACCGGTAAGATGCTCTAGGGGTGCACCAGCAGTGGAGATGGAGAGGGACCATCCTTCCTGGAACACCGTCAGACCCAAAGACCCTCTTTGCTCCTGTCGCTCCAGAACTGGCTTTGGTTTACGACCCAGAATTGCCACTTTGCATCCTTTTCCCTTACAACCCCCCCCACCTTCATTTTCTCCTTCCTTCCTCTGTCTTTTCATTCTTGAGTCGTCAGCCGTACAGGCCAGTTTAGCATAAGAAATGAAATTAATTCTCAGGCTCAGGCTCCAAATGTAAATTCATTTTTTAATAATTTAAATAGATTTATTTATGCGGTTTGATATTTTTCAGGTTCAGGGAAGCAATTCATTCTTCTCGCCCTGATGATCAACAGACGCTGTCATTAAGTTCCTTTTTATCCCTCCATCCTCTTCTTCCATCTTAGCTTGCTAAACAGATCGGAGCCCACTGGTCCTCATGGGCTCCCAGGGAAGGTTTCCATGAGCTAATGGAAGTAAATAATTCATTTGGCTTTATCTTCTATCTACTTCGGACATTTCCTCCCTGGAAAAGGGATGGATTCTCCTTCCAATCGTTTCCAGTCTGCACTGTATGAAGAGCTTCTGTCAGATGCAGAAGCCTCCAAAGGCAGCAGCATCATCATCCAAAACTGCCACGTAGAGGCTGGAGGTCATATGGTGAATGCTGAGGTGTTAATGGCAACCACAACATCATACTCCCATCCAGAGCAGGATAAACGGCAAAACCAGCTCCGTGGGATGTGGTGGGATATTTGAAGCCAGAGTCACGTGTATTTACTTAGAATTAGATGCCCCAAAAGGAAACCCTCCATCTGAGAACCCACAAGGCCGAGCCTGCCTCATGACAGCTCTTGGCACCTGGTTTTCATCAGTGTAATGGCTCTGCCCAGCCCTCGGGGAAGGGATACCACAAAACCCTGGGAATGTTTGAAATTGAGATCCTTTCCCTTGCGGTTTGGACCCCTCTGAGATGAATGGAACTTTCTGTCAATCTGGATTTGCTTTCCTTCCACTCCGAGGTGAGGTCCCTGCTCCGAACCCTTCAGACTCGCTGAGGATGCTCTCTACCGCATCCCAAACCTCATTTCAAAGACTCACCTGGTTTTGCCCCAAACCACATCGACGAAGGCCTCAGCGCCAGGAGAAGCTCTTGGTCTTTGCTCACCGGAGCACAGGGGACGTGCACAGCACTGGAGGTTTCCCTTTCATCCCAGGCTTGTCTGAGGCACGGAAGATGTGGGCTCTGCTGTTCCAAGACACCGACAGAGCTCCGGCTCGGCTGCGATGCGGCTTCCCCACCATCCCCCTTCTGCTGGCTTGTGCAAAGCTTTAGCATTTCTCTTTTATCTCACTCTTGTGAGCTTCAAAGGCACCGGGAAGCCAAGTTCTACCTTCCTGCAGATGGGGATTAGCCAGCTCATGCTTCCCGTGCTCGTCCTGCAGAACTGGAATTGATTTAGCTTGGTTTCAGGAGGAGTTCCTGGACAGATGCAAAGCCAGGTTTCTCAGAGGCTCTTTAGCATCCTGGCTCAAAGGCTGACGCCATCATCTTCAGCCTTTGATTGCAAAAGACCATGCAAATGGGAACCCTTTTCCCTGTTTGCCTGCACGGGCTGCTCTTGCAGGCAGGAAGCGGCAGGAAGCTTGAGGAGCTCTTCTGTAGGAAAAGAGAGCGTGATGGGGAGCCCAACACCAGAGGGATGTGGAGCTGTGGAGCGAGGCCAGAGGATGCCATGGGGATGCTGCGAGGGATGGAGCCTGAAGGGGAGACCTCAGAGCAGCTCCAGTGCTTAAAGGGGCTGCAGGGAACCTGGAGAGGGGCTTTGGACAAAGGATGGAGGGACAGGATAAGGGGAATGGCTTTAACTGCCAGAAGGGAGACTGAGATGAGCTCTGAAGCAGAAGCTCTTCCCAGTGAGGGTGCTGAGTGCTGGCACAGGGTGCCCAGAGGAGCTGTGGCTGCCCCATATGTGGCAGTGTTGAAGGCCAGGTTGGACACAGGCTTGGAGCTGCTCTATGGAAGGTGTCCCTGATGCTGGGCTGCATCTCAGGCTGTGTTAACCTGCTGCCTTTCCCTATTGCTTTGGATTCCCTCATGGGGTGCAGGGGAGCACGTTCAGCATGGGGCCGGCCATGGCTTTGCTTGGGAAGCAGCAATGTGGTGCCATGCACGGAGGGAGCAGCGCAGTGCACAGCACTGGTTTGCACTTTTTTTTGCCCAAGGAAAACTTACTTTATGTGTTGTTTTTAGGGCAAAACGTTCTCACTGGAGGCTGATTTTTGCAGTGTATGTGTCTGTTTTGTGGCAAAGGGTGAATGCTCTCTTGTTGGTGTGAGCCTGCACGAGTTCCCGCTGCAGTATTATGGGAGAGAATAGAAGTTAATGTTATATGTCGTGTTAATATATATAATGTTATCTATATGGTAATAACAAGGCTGACGTTTTCAGTACTGTTTCTTATTATAAATGGGGTGTTCGGAGGAGAAGCAAAGCAGGCTGTGGGTCCCTGCAGGAGAGGGATGTGGATAGAGGTGCTGGTACCCGGACCCCCAAGCCTAGGGGTTTAGGAAGCATCTTTCTTAATGCATGGGTTTTCTTCCTCACAGGTGGAGAAAGGAAGGGCAGCACTGTGCATCCCTCCTGCGACCCTGGCTGCTGGGGAATGGGACATTGATTTATGATCAAAGAGGGGGGGGGGAAAGCAAAGCAGAATAAAAAGAATACTTAAGACTTAAAACCAGGGAAATCTTGTTTCTTCCTGTGTAGGTGTTACCTGGGAATCTTTCATGTTAAACTTAAATGGAATCAAGAATGAGGGGAAGATCTCCCTGGGACTGGTGTAGGCTGTGTAGCCCTCTATTAAAATTAATCCAGGCATTGATCTGTACAATATATTAATAGCCTGGTGTGGAGAGAGGAGCCATAAGCAGCCTCAGCACCAGCTCAGCATCCACTGCCACCGGTCCCGTGCTGCTGCCACTGCGGTGCTGTGATTTGATAATCGTCCTGAGCTGTGATAGCCAAACCCCACAGAACCAATTAACCACTGTCCTCCCTGACCTGGGCTTTCAATGGTGGTGGTGGGGGGGAACCTAAAGACTTAAAACGAAAGACCAAGAGCAAAGACCTAAATCTTTTTGGCTGCCTGATTAATAATCCTGTCAGGTCTATCACAGGCACTAAACAGTAATGCTGGTTGCAGCTGAATTTTTTATACTTTCTATTAATCTTTAATGATAGCTTGGTCACCTAGTCTCTTTTATCTTGTCAGATAAATGTATGGTTAACAGGATAATGAGATTTCTAAGGCTCTGTTCTAGCTTACAGCCATGCAGTGCATGGAGTGACCCCTGCCCCTGCCGGGGAGAGGAGTGGAGGTGATGGTAATTGCTGGATGTGCTGTGAATGTATTGGAAGCTGATGGATGGTTTAAACTTTGATTTGAGGTCAGGAGGTCCCTCGGCTCTGGAAGGCAACTGTGGTTTTATTACTTGCAGGATCTGATGGGGATGTAATTAGATTTAGCTATTGCTTTATTAATAAGTAATTGTTCCTACTATTGCTTTGGGTTAGCAAATACATTCTGCTGATAATTTAGGGCATTGATACGGCTTTATTTATGAATAAATGGGAATGTGTATTAGTCTCTGTCTGTAGCAGAGACTAGTGCAGAACTCTGTCTGGTCACTTCTCCCAGAGTGAAGGATTTGCTCTTTATTAATTCAGTAATTAACCTAATTCTGGGAACTCGGCTCTGCCATGGAAAGCATCCATGTGCCGGCTGCAATGCCAGCGGTGGGCTGTGGGGTGAGACCCTGGGACCGAGGGCAGATGGATTTGCTGGGGGGATGCCTGATGTGAGCATCCTTCCGGGCATCCTTGTCAGCATCCAGGTTTGCTCACAGCGCTGTCTCCGGATGATCAGGACACCTCCTGCATGCTGAGGATGCTCTGCCCTATGCCATCACCCCTGAGGTGTTGATGATGCCACCATCACGGGAGGGATCCCCCAAACCCCTTCCACCTCCCCAGGTCTGCAGTGCTGGAGCATCACAGCCCCTCAATGAGCAGCTCATCATGAAGGATGCACTGTGCTTCTTCCTGCTTTTCCTTCCCCTCCTCCTTTTCCTTTCCAGGAAGCGCTGGGATAACACAGTGATACCCACAAGGTGCCCAGCCCTGTTTCCAACCCCACTTTGTGTGCTCGGTGGGGATACAGCACTCCCAGAGCTGAGTACTGTGTTTTGGTAGCAGGACGGCTTTTTGTCGCTTGGCTGCTCAAAGGAAGCTCCTCGCATTAATTATGTTCCCATGTAGAAAGCTCTGGCCTGTCATACACTGCTTCCCCCCCCCCCCCCCCTTATTTTTAAGCTCTGTTTTTCATAAAGTGGTCCTAAAATGACACGGAAAGCAGCTGCTTAAGCAATTGTGCCAATTAATGGGTCTCTGAAATTAAAACGCCTACACAGTCTAGATGAGATTTCTCCAGGAGGGAATTCAGCAATTGTCTTCATGATAATCAGGCTTGACTTGTCTTAGCACACATTAATAAAAAAGCAAATGCATTCAAAGAGATGCCCTTTAGTGGAGAATATCCACAATATAGTAATGAGTCTCCAAAAAAAGAGAGGGGGGGAAGGAAGGATGCTGAGCTGGCTCCAGCCTTTCCTTGGGGGAGGGAGACTTGTAATTCATGTCATGGACTCACCGGATTCTCCTGCTGCAACTGCTGAATGTTAAATCCTCCCTTGCTGCTGAAGCGGAGCAGTGGTATCGGCTGAACAGATGGGTCAATGTGGGGTCTGAATGGAGCTGGGTGCACTGGGACTGCAGGAGGGTCTATGGGGATGGGGATGAGGCTCAAGGGGTGGCATATCCTATGGGAGCTGCTGCTTGTGCCCTGGGCTTTCTCCATCCCATCTGCAGGGAGCAGAGGGACAGGAGGACAGGGGACGGGGTCCGGCAGCAGCAGTGCTATGGGGCATGGTGCTGGCCTGGCTGCTGACTCCACGCACCGTGGGCAGCATTGCAGAAGATGAGGATGGACAGACAGGACCATGCGATGCTGAGCAGTGGATCACACGGGAGGGAGCTGCCCTGCCACTGCCTTGTCCTCCCTCCAACCCTTCTGCTCCAGCTCTGCATTCCCAGCTCAGCAAGGTCAAGGCTGCTGTCAGCATCCATGGCACAGCCGCCTGTGCTGACATCCCCTGCAACAGGGCCCTGAGAAGGGGCTGCAGTTCAAGTGCAGGTCCGAGCTGACTGACACGATGGGGTTTGCTCCTTTTGAACATCACAGACACTGTTTGTGCTCGGTGTGTGTGTGTGTGTGGGTTCTGGCATCTCCATCGCTGGCTTGTGCTGAAGGAGCTCACGGGTCAGATGCAGGAACCTCATGGAGGGACCTCTAAAGGGGATGAGCAAGTGCTTAGTGCTGCCCTACACACAGGAGTGCTCGAGGGGGTGGTGGTGGAGCCACAGCCTGGACCAGAAACCTGGGAAACAGAGACCAAAAGAACTTGTGTTCCCCTATTTGTAGGATCATTGAAGCCCAGCCTGGTCTGAGTGGGAAGGGACCTTAAGGCACATCCAGCTCCAACTCCTGCCCCGGGCAGGGACACCAACACTAGAGCAGTTTGCTCCAAGCCCCATCCAAGTTGCAGGGATAGGGCAGCCACAGCTTCTCTTTTTAGGGGAGCTCAAGGCTTTGCTTTCACACACCAGCAGCAGCGCTGAATTGCAGCGCGTAAGTGTTTTTCTGTCATCAATTTTGCATACGGGAAGATTGTGTTTGCTCTGAATCCTTTTGGGTTTAAAGCCTCTTCAGTTTTTGAAATGAAAAGAAGGAGGGGGAGGAACCAAAGTGGTGAGACTTTCCCAGACAGTCAGAAGGCTGCAGACGCCAAACAAACAAACAGAGCTCTGCCACCAGAGCCATTCACTGAGAGGGGAAGGAAACGAGATGCTAATGAACACAGGGATAATTGTACACGCATATTCACCCGCGGCTGCAGCACCCATGGGTTCTCCCAGCAATGGTCCCTGTGGGACACTGCTAGGATGCTGAGATGTAGACACCGGGCATCCCTGCATGGATGTCTGCACTGTCTGGTGCTCGCCTTGTTTGGATGATGCTCTTAGATCAAGGCCAGGATGAGGCTTGGAGCAAGCTGCTCTAGTGGAAGGTGTCCCTGCCCGTGGCAGGAGTTGGATGTGCTTTAAGGTCCTTTCCAACCCAAACCATTCCAGGATTCTATGATCCTATAACACAAATCAGAGGGGTCACAGGAGCGGCTGTAGTGCTACAGTCGGTACCCTGCTCCCCCCGGTCCATCCATCACTTTGCCCAAGGCTGCACCTTATGGTCCTGCAGCCCCTCAGGCACCCCCAGGAAGGACTCAGCACCCTGCAGAGCACTCAGTATTTATTGGTTTAAACCCTCCATAGTATTTCAGATTTTCAGCTCCATCCCGGTTTGAGCAAATATTTTGCTAAGTGAGGAGGTACCAAAGGCTGCGGAGACAAAAGCAACGCATCCACTATTAGTTTTAGACAATTTGTCCTAATATTGTTTGGAATCACGCATTTATTCCCCCATAAAAATTTGATTGCTCTGCTTGTTTCATTAATCTTTATTTGTTTAATCATCTGCTAGATCTGTTTAATCATTGGTTTAAGTGGAAAGATTACATGAAGATATTTAATGCTTACTGCCAGAGCTGCCCTGGCGTCTAATCCAGTGCCTTTATATTGCTTCTGATTGCCTTAGGTCCCTGTGTGGTGCAGCAAGCATCCCAGCTCCCATCCACTGGGATTTTCCCCAGTTGTCCAGCATTTCCCAGCCCTCTGCCAGAGATGGGTGGTCAAACCAAGGAAGAAAACCCTCTCAGACTGCATCTGCAGGTGTACACACAGTGCTGGGGTGATGTCTCAGATGCAGCTTACTCAGGTGGGAGAGGAGGTGAAAAGGAGGGTCCCCATCCTGGAGCATCCCTGTTTCTACCACTGTATCGTGAAATCCATCCCATTGGGAAGCAGTGGTGTGGTTGGAGATGGGCACAACATCCTTTTTATGGATGGGAAAATCAGAGACCTTACTCTTTGGGAGCAGAAATAGGAATCACCTGAAGGTTAAAGGCACATTTAAGCCCAAAAAGAGGAATATGGCTTTGGCAATTTCGCAGGGATGCTCAATGCAATAGTTTAACAATGATTTGGACTTTTTCCCTGGCTTCTCCCTACTCTTGGCCCTGTCCCGCTCCCCCCAGCCCCTTGCCAAGGGAAGGGATTAATATTACATGCGACGCTCATGTTTCCCCATGCAGAAGCTGAGTAGGAACAACACAATACTTCACCCCCCCCCGTGTTCGCTCCCACAATCAGCAACCTCAATCACAGGGCTGGTTTTTTATGAATTAATAAACAAAAATCACGGACAGTCCAATGGGATTCACGGAGAAACAAGGAATTTTAATGAGGATAATGGAGAATCGCATCCCCCACTCCTCCAATGGCTTCGCTGGGGGTGATTTCAGTTTCCCTTTTTCCCCCTCCCGTGTTCCCCTCTGGTATTCCTGGGCAGGGAGGTGATGGCCACCCACCAGGCCAGGCTGCACCGGCACTAATTGCACCAACCATCCGGCAATTTGTGGCGTGCACCGGTTGCTGGCAGAGCTTTTATGGCAGATCTTGTACTCATTACTGAATAATTCATCGCCGCATTAATGCCTTCGGAGCCCAACGCGCTCTCCTCCTCTCGCTGCTTCACTCTGCCCACTTGGGAAAACTTTATTATGCCTTGCTCTGACGACAGAGTATACAGATAAAAGATAATTGCTTGGCTTGACTCCCCCATTGATATGAAAATAAGGTTTAAATTATTCACTTCAGTTTAAAGGTTAGTTGAAGGTTATTACAGGGGATAAAAAAAATCACTCTTCATAACGTTTCTGTTGGAGATGAGACAGGTTTGAAAGGCCTAATTTGCGCGGCAGGCCGAGGCGGCTTGTTGTGAATAAACCCAGAGCCCCTCAAGAGATTTTAATCGCCGAGAAGTCAATTATTTATAAGCAAATTATGCTTAGCCGCTCGGATATATACAACACAGTTAGGCATGAATAGCGACAAGATGGAACCTATATAACTTAATATACCTCCCATTGTACAACAGCGAAATCTTCACCCAGCGCTTTCCTGCCTCTAATCCCAGCTGGAATTTAATGAGCGGCTGAATTTTGGGGGGGGGGGGTTGTGATTCTGAATCCCTTGGATTCCTGTTTATTTCATTCTTCCCCTTCAGTCTCTCAGCTTCCAGCCTCCATCTCCAGTTCCCTTTTGTGCTGCCGCCTTGTAAATGGAATTAAAGGATTGTAAATTTCCCTGCCGAGCAATAGGTCTTGAAAGCGGGATGTCACTTTGCCGAGCGATCGCCTTTATCCGAGCTTTCACTTAATGCTCTTTTATGTAGGAAACTATTTCAGTGTCTGGTGCTGGGAGAGTGGCAAATCTCCTGTACGGAGTTAATAATTAATGCCTTGGCGGCTGTTGGAAGCAGGGCTGTATTTCAGCAGTGGGCTCACCCTGACCGCAGCGCGCTCTATTCATCATCGGCACTCTCTGGCAAGCAAATAAATAGCTCTGGAAAACCAAAATCGTTGCCCACTGTGCAACAGGATCCCAAGCCTCTGCATATGTAATAGGGCTGCATAAATCACTATTTCTGGATGACTATATGTGTGTAAAGTATACGTGTAATAGAGAGATTATGCATTCAGCCTTCAGACATAGGTGCATTAAAAAGACATCTACATCTTCCAGTCGGATGCCCGCATTAATATGGGGAGATGCAAAAGTGCTTCTGCACCCTGGGGTGAGCATCGCCCCCGGGGAGGAGCAAAGGGCTGGCATCTCCTTCCCCCATCCCCATCACCCTCAATAACCTCTTTGCTGCTGTTTGCAGTGCAGATGCTGAGCATCCCTCAGTCATCCCCAGTACCTGGCATCCCAAGGACCGGGGCTCCCCAGGGTGATGCACTGTTGGACCCTGCTTTGGTTTGTTATTCCCAAAGTCAGATGCTGGAGGCCAAGCGCTTGCTTTGGGCTGAAATAAAACATTGGAGTTTTGGGGAAGGCCAGCTGAAATAATAGATCTGTTTCCTGGAGTGTGTTTAGAGGGAAAAGAAAAGCCTTTGCTTTGCCTCTGCATGCCCCTGGCAGCAGTTTGTAATGGCTCCAGAGAACCCCTCCGGACCTGGAAGTTGTCAGGATGGGCTCCTTGGGCTGGCTGCCCAGAGAAGTGGCCACATGTGGTTGAATTAGGAGCTTTGGGGTGATTTCCATATGGAAAACCCTCCCCACAGGGCAGTAGCTCCCATCACAGGGGGTCCCACAGTCCTGGGTCTCTCCCACCCCTGCAACCCTGGTGCATTGATGGTATCTGTGCCCCTTTAGATGGGTAAGACCTCAACCTGCTCTAAGAACTGCTGTTAAAACCATAAGATCATTCTAGGTAAGAAGAGGCCGATTCTAAACATAATGAAAGCCACGTTATACCCCTTGTGTCCCTATTGGAGACAATCACTTTGGGCATTACAACAGCTTTGAGACAGGATGCAATTACCTCCAAGCAGAACCACATGTGAAAGGCAAGGCTGGCTCCCTGCTCCGTGGCCTCTCTGTGCTTGCTTTACCTGCACAGGGTAAGTTTCACACTGGAATTTGGGATGGTTTTAGTCACTTTTTCATGCAGTAACACTGTGACATAGTTGTCAGTCTGCATTAGCTGTGGTATCGCTTGATTGGGGTTTATTCTGCCTGCTTTGACAGTTTTTTTCCTGACAATGCAACTGTTTTTCAATGAATTCGCTAAGATTTGGCAACGGGAAGCGGTTCAGTCCACAAACCATCAGTCCTCATTGCACACAGATGATGCTCTGCTGCTTTAACCCAGGTTTCTCATACACATCCTTAGGTGCTGATTCCCACAGGTACAGATGTGTGCCTGCTGCTGGTTAAAGCCATGCAGTATCCAGGTTCCCCCCCTGGTTGCAATGGAGCTGTGGCTGCTCCAGCATCCTCCTCAGTGCAGTCAGGCCCCGTTACTGATGTCTGTTTTGTTTGAGATGAGACGTAAGCAAAGCCCATGTGTGCCTCCAATCTCCTTTGTAGCAGAAGAAAGGAAAGAGCAAAGAATGTGTTTGCAATCATGTCTGGCCCTTGATTTGCAGCTTTGCTCCGTGTCGAGCAGGGGTCTGGAGCATGCCTGCTGCTGTAGGGAAGAGGGAGCTGAGCTATTTCTGTGCGCTCAGAGATGCTGTGTTCCCTTTAAACCCTTTTGTTTAATATTCACGCAGGCTTGACAGGGAATCTCAGGAGCTGGATCCTTATGGCAGCCAAAGCCATCCTGGGGCATGCGATGCCTTTCTAAATCCCTCGGCTGAAGCAATGGGCTTTATTCTGCCTCCCTTTTCTTCTCACAATTAGAGCTCTAGACCGCAGGGTGACAGCGCTGACTGCTGCAGGAGGACGATAGGGAAGAGCATGGGGAAAAGAAGGCTCCTTAAGAGGAGACCTTGGAGCAGCTCCAGTGCCTAAAGGAGCTACAGGGAACATGGAGAGGGGCTTTGGACAAGGGATGGAGGGACAGCACAGGGGAATGGCTTTAACTGCCAGAGGGGAGGCTGAGATGAGCTCTGAGGCAGAAGCTCTTCCCTGGGAGGGTGCTGAGCGCTGGCACAGGGTGCCCAGAGGAGCTGTGGCTGCCCCATATGTGGCAGTGCTCAAGGCCAGGTTGGACACAGGGCTTGGAGCTGCTCTATGGAAGGTATCCCTGCCTATGGCAGGGGCTGGAACTGGATGAGCTTTAAGGTCCCATCCAGCCTAAGCCACTCTGGGATTCTATGAGGTGAATGAATAGGTGGCAAATGATCCTTAATAGTAATAATAATACTAATATGATGATGATGATGATGATGACAGTGCTGATGTTCATGATGCGATGTTGATGCTCGGCATCCCTTCACCCAGCCCTGTCTCTCAGCACTGGGATCTGGGTCCGGAGCAGTGGGGCTGCAGTCTGCCCTCACGCAGCCATCCTGCAGTGCCTGGGCAGGCAGAGATTAGTGAGCTAGTTGTGTGGAATTGTTGGAGCTGGAATACCCATTGCTGAGCTGGTCAGGATGATTGCAGTGCTGGGGGCACATACAGCTGGGAATGGAGAGCTTTGATCGCACAGAACCCATGTTGCTGTCTCCTCATTATCAGAGGTGCCTCTTTTAAAGCACCCCGAGACACCCAACCCTGGGACCTGGGAGGTGAAGAGGGGGAGAAAGCTGCAGGGTGAAGCTTTGTGGGGATGGGACGTGGCATTGCTGGACCCTGCTCTTGTGGTGGTGCAATGAGTGAGACTCAGCATCCCCATCCTGCTGCTGCCAGGGACCTGCTATCAACAGGGAATTGCTCTGCCCGTGACCTGGGGAAGCTCTGATGGCAACCGGCCTCGCTCTGCAGGCAGAGCGGAACCTCCAGCACCGATATCAGCTTTCCTGGTGTTAAGTGCCCGTGAAATGAAATACTCATTGGGGGAAAATTGCTTGGGAGAGTTGGAGCATCCCACATGAGGCAGCGTCCATGGGCGCTCTGGGGAAGCAGCAGCAGGGACCAGCAGTGATTTCCTCCAGGGAAGCCTGGAGCAGAAAACACTTCCCAGTTCTTTAGCAACAAACGATGATGCTGGGCTCCTTCCCTCCATCTTCACAGGTCTAAAAATCCCTTTTCAATCATTCAGTGGCTCTCTAATGTATTCACACCGTGGACTACAGAACGAGATCTGAAACACTCTTTTTTTTTTCTCCAGGAAGACTATTAAATGGTGACACTTTGACACCAGCAAGAAGTATATGAGATTAAAAAGTAAAAACTGCATAGAAACCTAAGTGCCTTCTCATACTGTTAGAATAAAAATTGCTGTTAGGAGCATTAAAATAGAGTACTTGTCAGGAGCGATGGATTCCAGAGACGTGCCTGCTGCTTTCTGTGGCACTAAGGCGTGCGGTTTGCTCTTAGGTAAATTACAGCGCAGTTAGAGGAGGCAGAGGATGCACGCACAGACACTGAGGAGGGATGAAGCAGGGATGCGGTACAGCCTTCCCCCAGGCTGGTTTGGCTGATGGGGACTCGGGGGTGTCCTGGGGAGGCCTCTGCATCTGCCTATGACATTTGCAGTCCCTCCGAGGCAGCTGTGGATGAAAGCAGGAGATGAAGGAACGGCTTTTCTTGGCACGATTAATCATTTATTAGCTAATCAAGAGTGCTCGCAGGAGATGAGGGGAGAGGAGCTCGGCTCTAATAGGAATTAGTTAGCTGAGGGTTATTTTTTCCTTTCACTCTGATTTCCCAAGGAAATGATGCTTGCAGAGGTCTGCTTCACCAGCAGCCACCCCTCCTGCTTCAAAGGACCCCAGGACCCCTCACAGTGACCCAGAAACCAGTCAGTGTCTGAAATAACACAGCACAGGGAGCAAATAGGGGTGCAATGATGCCCAGAGAAGCTGTGGCTGCCCCATATGTGGCAGTGTTGAAGGCCAGGTTGGATACAGGGCTTGGAGCAAGATGCTCTATGGAAGGTGTCCCAGTGGTGACTCCAGGATGGTCCCAAGGATGCAGACCCAAACCAGTCTATGATGATGACGATGATGAGGACTCAAATGCTGCTGGCGAGGGGACAGCCATCCTGACACCAGTGCTTGGCAATGAGGCTCATGTCAATCAGGTCCTGCTTGGATCTGATGTCATTCTGACCAGCAGGAACCTCTCTGAATGTCATCAGCTGCTGAGCCTTGTGTCTGCTGACACAGATGCACACAGGGTTTGTGCTGGCTCGGAGGAGCAGGACCATGTCCCATGGCACAGCCGGCAGCAGGAGCTGCTCCAAGGGCTGGCAGCATCACTGTGTGTAACACCTTGGAGTCCTCACGGGCACAGCGCTCCCCTTCTCATGTCCACAGCAAATAGCCTGGGACTGGATGTGTGCATCACCCATCCTTGTCACCTTGAGGAAGCCGCATCTCAGAGGGGTGCTGGTACAGGAAACCATCGCGTTCCACACCTCCCTGCCAAGGTCAAGCCTTGGGCTCCGCAGTCAGATTGGATGGGATTCACCACTGTGTCAGCATCACTTCTTCATGCCCTACAGACGAACACGTCACGGCCTGGAAAAGAGGAGAAACGGGAGAGGTTTGTCACTGTCAGGAGCCAGAGCAGGCGGAGGCAGGAGGAGCTGAGGTTGGAACAGGGGCTGCCCCTGCTCTCCTGAGTAATGGCTCTCCAGGAAGATCCTTGGAAGCACCTGGAAATGCACGGAAGGCATCATACCCAAAGCCATGCTCTAGAGCATCACAAGACACCAGCTTCCAGTCAGGTTCTGCCTCATGGAAGCGCTGCAATAACTACTGGCTTCCATTAAACCTCCAGCTCCGGGAATAGTGTTAGGTGAAAATCTCTGCTTCCTCAGAAGACAGTCAAGTTTCAGCCTTCACGGCTTGAAAATATGGACGTTAGTGTCTCAAACTAAAGGAAAACAAGACAAAATATATTACATTTTAAAATCTCGTGACATTTTGGGGACTGAGTCATGAGTTTTGGAGGTTTGGAACCATCAATTTTGCTGCTTCCTTGGGTGATTGCTTTCAGGGAGGTTTTAATTCCACTATAAATACTCCCGCTTTACAACAGCAGCCTCGGTCAGAGAGGCAATAATACGCGGTTCTGCATTTCAGGTGAGGCTTTAAACTAAATTAAATCTCCTCAGTATAGCTAATCAGAGATTAGCTTTGATCACACTTTGTTAGCCCAGGCCAATCCTATTCAAATCCTCTGGCAGACCTAATATCAAGAGTGCTTTGTCCTGTGCTTGCAACGGGAAGCCCCATCCCCAGGGCAAGGCAGGGGAGGGTTTTTTCCCCTTCACATGCAGTGAAACGTGTCTTTGGTGCAGCCGATGTCTCCTGTTGCCCTGCGATGGTCGGTGGTGGATGTCCTGTATCCAGCCTTTCCTCTGGGCTTATCCCCCTTATCCCTGTATCCAATGGTGGGGGGGAAGAGGAATTGCAATCAGGGCATCAGCCAGGCTTCTTTTGCTGAGATAAAGCTGCGGAGGATGCAGTTTAGCACAGGAATCCTTGCTCTGAGCTCTTCATCGCTTGCACTTGTATCCAGCTCGAACAAGTTGAACCAACCCTTTCTCCTGGTTAGGAATGTCCTCTGCCCGTTGTTGTTCCTCTGTATTATTTATAGCCCAGTAAGTGTGAGATCACAAACGCTATCGAGCTTCCCTAGCTGCCCAGCAGTGTTCCTGGTTGAAACAATCCAGCTTGACTGTTGCTATCGATTCTGGGGGGTGTGAGGTAGGTAAGAGGTCCTCTGAGCCAAGTGCTGTATTAAGCAATCATTCCTAGAGCAGATGACATAACTCCCCCAGCATCAGTTTGCCCTAATGGGCCTGTATCGCTCATGTGCTAATTGATTGGGCACGGAGAGCAGAAAGGCAGCATTTGCTGGTGAAGTGATTTTTATGGCCAGGCTCAGAGCAGAGGTAATGTGCTGACAGCGCTCGGTCCCTCTCCGGTTATGGACCATCAGCCCTGCTCCTGCGCTCCATCTTCCATCAGCAAAGCAGGCTCTCTTTGAGGCATCCGAGGTAAAGTCCCCAAGGAGTCCCTGTGACAGAGTATTTCTTCCTTCCCTGCTTTATGCTAAGGCACACACGGAGATTGGGAATGGCACAGAGGAACCTACTGCTGTTTCAGCCCAGGGAGTCCCAACAGCGCTGGACTTTGTGCTGCGCTTCCCAGCGAAGGCTTGGGAATAGCTCCTGTTGTCCCGCTGAAACACTTAGTTTGGGGGAAAAACGTTCCTTTCTGCAGCAACCAAAGAGAGTTTCATCCTGAAATGGCTGCGCTGCATCTTCTGCTCACAGATCCACAGGGATGGGGAAATCAAAGCCAGCCCTCGGCTGTTAGCTCAACAGCCCTGAGAAGGTGATAAAGCCTTTCCTTAACCCCTCATCCTAAAGGCAGTCCCTTGAGGACCCCAGATCTGCCCCATATCTCTGCCTGGGCAGCACTCAGCTGTTATGGGTGGGCAGCATCCCTGCTCCAGGGTGGATGCTTTCAGGCAGTTGGGGTATTCCCTAGCGGATAAGGACTGGTGCCTTTGAGGTGGTTGTCTGCCTGTCTGGAAAATCAAAACCAGAGCTTAGAGCAGCTTGGAGCATCACTAAGTCTTGGAGGAGATGTCAGAGGCTGCTCCTTGTTATCCCACCAAAGACTGATGGGTTTCTAAAGCTGACAATGTGAGCTCGTGTGTGTAACCTGGAATAGCTGAAATCTTCCCAGTGCTGGAAGAAAGCTGCTCAGTGCTGCTGGAAAACAGTACCCAAATGCTCTGGGCTCTGTGGGGTCATGGTGTGGAGCCAGAGCAGGAGCACTGACAAATTTGGGGTAGGCCTTTGGTAGAGATTAAGGCTGAGAGTTAAATGCTGAGGTGCCTCCGTGCATCACAGCAGAGCGGGAGCTGAATTGGTCCTTCTCTGGGTGGTATAAAGGATGCTGCTGCATCCATCAGCATCGGGAAAACGGCATCGGTCACTCCGTGCCAAGCTCTGCAGGGACTGGCTGCAGCCTTGGCTTGAGTGACCTTAGCTTTTGGGAGGGGACTCTTGGAAGGAGGCTCTATGGAACGGCACTGATTTATCCAGCACGATGCTCCCACCCACGGCACCTCCCCAGAGCCGGGCTGGGGCCGCCCTCCGAGGCGGCGGGATGAGGGTTTCCCATGGGATATCCCCCCAGGATTGCTCTCCCCCCATAGCACTGCTGGAGGGACGGGGGGTGGGGGGGGGGGGCGGGTCGCCGTGTCCCGCGGTCCCCGGTGTGCACCCCCGGGCACAGCCACACGGTGGTAGGAGAGTCCGTCCGCGGAGAACGGCGGCCCCGGCCCTGCAGAAGGATCGGGTACCCCCCCCCCCCGCCTTAAGCAGCGGGACCCACATCGCCCCTCTGCCCCAGCCCTTCTCCCCGCATCCCCGGGGCTGCTCCGTGCCTCGGTTCCTCCTCCAGCCCTCCCCATGCCTTTATCCCTATCAGCTGCAGGTTATCGACTCACAGCCTTGAACACTGCCACATATGGGGCAGGCACAGCTTCTCTGGGCACCCTGTGCCAGCGCTCAGCATCCTCACAGCAAAGAGCTCCTGCCTAAGAGCTCATCTCAATCTCCCCTCTGGCAGCTTGAAGCCGTTCCCCCGTGTAGCCCAAGTGAAATGGTGGTTGTGGTGATGACTTTAAAGGTCTTTTCCAACCTAAGCAATTCCCTGCCTTCCACACTGCACCGAAGCCACTCTGCCACCAGGGATTTATATGTTCCATTGGGGTATTTACATCCTGTCCCGGTCGCACCGTGAGCATCCCCAGTCATTAGGGAGCTGTTTGCTTTGGTGCGACCTTTGTATCCACGGAAGAGACACTGGACAAGGTCAGCTTTAACAATCCCAAGGCCATGTTCCAGGGATCGATATGGGCGCTCTTCCTTTGCACCCTCTGCCCATCACGAGGTCCCTCGTCGGTCGGTGTCACCGGCACAAGTGACGTTAGTGGCTCTGGCTCCAAACACTGATGGGTGGAAGTTTCACTGCTGTCAGTGAAGGAACTTTCCTCACCTGCTGATCTGTTCCAAACTGAACCCTTCCTCAGTCGGGTTTGCTTTGGCTCCTCTCCCACCACTCATCAGTGGGATCCTTCATAGGTCGATAGCCCCGTGGCTCAGCGCTCGGCAGTGCTGTCAGCGGGGATGTGTGCTCCAGACAGAGCTATTTAATGTGGGGTGAAGTCTGTAATGCTGATGCTCCCTCACACTGGTCACCACAGGTTGTTTTTAGGGCTGTTTTTATGTAAATGTGTTATTTCGGTTCAGGTGAATTGAAAGCAAACAGCCACGTGCTGTATCTCTTCAGTGCAGGGATGAGCAGGGATGCCAGCAGCACCCTGCTTGGAGCACCCGGAGCTGTTATCTGTGTTTGAACAGAGGAAGAAATGGAGCAGAACCAACAAGCGGCTGGAGAGGAGCTGTCTGGGATCAAATCAAACCAAGAAAGCTGGGATTTATGGAAGGAAACAGCAACTTCTTCTGGCTTCAGTTGAGGCGGAGGCACATCTGTCCCTCCACAAACATCTGGCGCAGATTGCAGCAGCAGCATCCAGCCAGCTCAGTTGCTGGTGGGAGACCAAGAGCTCGATGTGATTCAGGATGAATAACCACAACTGGTTTGTGCTGGTGACGGGCTGAGATCTGTGCTCGAGGCGCTGCCAGTGGGGTCTAATGAGTCCTTGGTGGGTGCAGGTGGCCAAAGGGAACGTGGAGCTGCTTCCCTCCTTACCAGGGATGGGGAGAAGGGACCCAGATAGGTCCAAGCAGCCTCCTAAGGAGCTCTATGCTGCTTCCCTGACCTAGTTACCGGAGTTCTTCCCCTTTTCCACAGACGAGCACTCCATCTGCAAGAGATTGTTTCCTGACATGAAAAATTTACCTCTTAATGAGCCAAACTGCTGCAGTCTCTAAGCTGGATCCAAAATAACCTCTTAGCACATCACTCTGACGGGAGCTCCAGCCATCACCCGTAAAACTGAAACACAGTGTGTACTAAAAAGGCATTTACAAGCCGTTCCCTCCTTGTCTTCTTGGGCTCGTGCAGTTGTTGTAAAGCTCCGGCGCTCGCTTCTGGAAATGGAGAATGGCATTTTGGAGCCACGCTGCTCATGGTTGGTGTTTTCGAGCTGAAGAAGCTCAGCAATCAATATACTTGGATTATTTTCTTCTCCTCTAGGATCCAACAGTGGAAGAAACTCCCACAGGCTGGCCAAGGGGAGACCTGTGGGTAATGGATGGAGGAAAACGCTTTGGGATGTTGGCAGGATCAGTCCTGGAAGGGGAAGGTGGGTGATGCTCTGGGTTGGGACCAGGCCGACAGCCAGGAGCAAGGTGGGTGTCTGTGGGTGAGGAAGCAGCAAAGCAGGGTCTCATGTTGAGTGGGGTTTTGTAGAGCTGCAGCTGCCATGGCGCACACCTGAGCACCTGGATGCCATAGGATCATGGAGTCATGGAATGGTTTGGGTTGGCAGAGACCTTAAAGCCCATCCAGCTCCAATCCATGCCACGGGCAGGGATACCTTCCATAGAGCAGCTTGCTCCAAGGCCCTGTGTCCAACCTGGCCTTCAACACTGCAGGGATGGGGCAGCCACAGCTTCTCTGGGCACCATTGATTATCTCTGCAAACCCATGCTGATGGCATAGACCTGTTATTCCTTATTTACTGGGGCAATGCATTATAAAGCTTTCCTTTCATGGGGCACCACCCTTCACAGAGCACTCTCCCTACATTAAAAACCACTCCTGTGGCTGGCTCTGGCCAAATGGGGCAACTTCTGATGTGCTGATGGCTCATGCTGTGCATTAAACAGCTCTGCCAGGGAGTCCTGCCCCAGGCATTGCCTATGGGGATGCCAACAGTGATGCCCTGTGCCAATTGTGGGGGCCAGGGAGGACATCTCCCAACTGCCACCTTCCATTGACAAACCCTGCTCTGCTCTGGGCTCAGCTTTACAGCTTTCCCTTCCCAAAACCCCTCCCAGCTCCTTTAAGCATGCTCCAACGAAGCAGAAAACTAATTACAGCCAGCCGCACGCCTGTTGGAGTGAGGAATTACCATCAGCAAAGGTTACTTAATAATCTTATTAATTTCAACTATTTTATCACCATCTTTTGCCCCATAATTACGCGTGCAAAACGCACAAGGAATGTTTCCCCATTAAAAGCTTGAAAGAAAGATGAAGATTAAGGGTGAGATGAGGCTCCTTCATGCAACTCCAGTGTATATGGGGAGAGGAGTGCCATGGCCCGTGGGCAGCCCAGGAGCTCCTGTCTGCTCACTGGGAAGCACTGGGCTCACTGTGTGCCATCAGGTAGATGATGAAGGAGGATGAAGAAGCCTCTGTTCTGTCTGCAGCGTGGTCAGGGCTGTGCAGGGAGGGCACTGCTTTGCTTTCACGTAAATTCAACTCATTTTCATCTGCATGAGTGCTGGATGTCCAACCCCTGTGGGTGAGCTGTGAGTGGTGCCGCCTTACCACGAGCATCCCTGCGCTGATGTTGTGCCTGCATCTCTGCCTGCATCTTTGCCTGTATCTCTGCTGCATAGCCAAACACTGCAGACAGGCACCAATCCAGGCCCAGCAAGGAAGGGCTGCTGGGGAAGCAGGGCTATTTCTGCAGTGCTGGTCGCTCAGTGCTCCGTTTTGGTTAGCTCAAGGCAAACATCTGTGCCTCGAGTGCAGGATGGCTCCCTACTACCTGTGTCAACAGTTTTGTTTTTAAAGCTAGGCAGAGCGCGAGGTGCATCCCTTATCTGGTGTACAGCGGCCGCATATGTAACACCATCATATAATTAACAGTCAAGATCATTTACATTGTCGCTTAGCTAATTTTCATAATGTTTTCTTTATTATCAGAGGAAGAAATTAACCCAAGAATTTATTTACATACTAGTCTCAAACAGTAACAGCTTGCTAATTGCCTGTTAGGTGATTAATAAGCTTACAGCAGATGCTAATGAATCGAGAGCTCACTGTTTCAAAGGTGCTCTTGCAGCATGCTTGTGTTTTGGCAGCTTAATTAGTGCAATAATTATGTACTTGTTGCTCCTTCTTTCAAGCAAATACTGTCAAATGCTTAAAAGATTAAAGAGAATTATATCGCGCAGAACTAGCTGTGCTTAAGTATTCTGCTTCTGCTGACTTCCCTGGTGCTCCCAAAGCGGGAACGGAGAGATGCAATTATGGTGCAGGCAGCTTTGTGATGGGTTGGATAGGGGTGGAAGGAGCAAGATGAGCTCCTCACGCAGCCCCTGCTCACCCTCACTGGGGTGTTTCACAGGGGCTGTGGTTGAGGTGAATGGAGCAGTCAAGGCTGTGGAGGCTTTGCTGGCCTTTCCCCTCAGCGGCTTTCCGAACAATCTTCTACAATGGAGGAATGGGAGATTTTTCCATGGTCTTGGTGCGATGCAGTGCGGGAGCTGGGTTAGGTGTTCCCAGGGGTCCCCAGGGGTGTTAAAGGTGCTGCAGGACCCAGAAGAGTCTCTATTTTTGCGTAAGTGGTCTTGCTGATCTCTCTGCTGGAAGAAGAGATGAAGCGCTGTGAATGGTGGCTATTGTGAGTTTCCTTCTTGAGGGCAAAGAAGTAGAATCGTAGAATCCCAATCTGGTTTGGGTTGGAAGGGACCTTAAAGCTCATCAAGTTCCAAACCCCTGCCGCCGGCAGGGACACCTTCCACTAAAGCAGGTCTCTCAGGATGAAGTGATGTCACTGTATGCCATCACGGATTGATTGCTCATCTCTGCCATCTCAACGCATCCAGAGCTATTGAGACCCCTTCGCAACCTCCTTCTTGTCTCCTTTCCAGGCTGGGAAGTCCTTCCCCATCCTCTTGGCTCTCTCAACTATTGCCTTGGGTTCATCATCCCTGCCTGCATCCCTGTGCAAACCAGGTGGGGAAGCTGCCATGCTGTTGTCACCTTTCCCTGCCCCTTTCCCATTCCTTTCTGCACAGGAGAGACCAGAGCAGCTGCAAAGCTCAAGGTAAGAGCAACCCTAGGTCCACATGATGACACTGAGATGTTCATCTGCCCCTCTCCAGCGCCGCATGTGCACCACCGGGCAGAAGTGTCTGCACAGGAGTCCCCACGATGCCCCTTGGAGTGTCTCCAAGCAATAGCAACTCCTTCAAACCCATTGTAGAGCTGCGGGTGAAGTGTTGGGAGCAAGACACAGCAGACTTGCAGCGACGAGCTGGGAAGATGCCACGGAGGAGCCTCTCGTGAGTGTCCTAGCGCACGCTCAGGGGATGGAGTGGTGTTCCTGTCTCAAGGAGCAGGCATCTGAGGCCTGTGGAGTGCCACTCGATGGCTAAAACACCGCTTCCCGGAGGCACCGGCAGGCAGCGGGGATGGAGATCGCTCCAGCAATCTCTGGTTTCCTTGGTGACAGCCATGATCTCTTCGCTGCAGGAGAGCTTGGGCTTGGAGGTGGAGAGGAGCCTTTTCTCTGGCTATTATCCTGTGTTGTTTGGTGTAGGGTTTCAAAGGCCCTCGTTGTTCCGGGTCTGAGCCCCACCAGCCCCATCCACCTCCCCGGGGATGAAGGCATCGCTGGCAGCAGCAGGCTCCTTGCTCCCACTCCCTCCGCGATGGCTGTTGCCATCTTGTTGAATTCCTGCATTATCTGATAGTTGCTGTGTGTTTCTCTGTGTTAGGCACCAAGCCAATTTGTTACTTAACCTGTAATTGCACTTTAATGTGAGCTATCTCAAAAATGTATTTTGGGAGTGAGTCTTATAAACACATGATACGCTCCCAACATCAAAACGCCGTGTTCTCCGGGAGTAGGCTCTTAGGAGGATTTGGCACCGGCTCTGTTAGTTTTAGTTGCTGATGCTTTATCAGGGGTTGACACTTTGTGTGCAGTTAAAGGGCACAGCCCGTAGGAGTTCTCCGTGGTTAAAACCCTATTTCTTCCCAGGAATTCACTGGGAATGTGATTTGTTGCTGATTTGTTGCCTTGAACCCTGGGAAACCCATGGATCTTCAAACATCGGCTGCAAATGCATTATTATGGGAAACACGGTGCCTTTTGGTTTGGAAACGCAAACAGGAAGACCTCGACTTGAACGATAACAAGAGCAATGTTCAGCAGCATCAGTCCAGCTGCCGATGGCTGCTGGCAGATTCGCTTTTTAATAACCCCTACTTTACAACTCCTACTGCTGATTCCGTGTTTTACTACCAGGCTGCGCTCGTTCCCATTGCGTGGAGGGGGAAAGGGCTCCATCTCCATCTCAACTCATTAATTGTAAAAAGTTGGCCAGTATTTGCGAAGTGTTAAGCATATAAAAATTAATGTTGACAAATCTGTGAGGAATAGAATGAAACAAAAGAAATCAATTAAGGAAACGGCCCCTGGTTATATTGGATAACCTAAATCGAGCTCGGCCTTGCAAGAGGAGTTACCTGCAAACTCTGGTGCCGGATGGAGGTCTAAGGAGGGGAAGCTGAGGATTAGGAGGGTAATCGACACTTGCTAAAACTACCTGGGAGTGTGATGGGTCTTGAGCATCAGCTTCAATGTGGGGAGACCCTTTGGAGGTCTTTGGGAGCCATAGAATGAATCCCAGACTGGTTGTCCTCATCCTGAGGCAGTGCTCGGAGAGCTGGGAGCAAGGGATGGAGAGGGCACAGTGAGCACCAGTGCATCCTCTGCCATGCCCCATCACCACAGCATCCCTGCTGAGCTCCTGTTTATCCAAGGGACAGTGTTCCTCTGCTATCACTGAGTCACTTCTGCTTAGGACAGCAGTATAAATTACTTTGGATGTCTGTGTGATCCTATCAGTGTTATCTCAGGCTTTGTATTTTAAGGCTTCTGTGGCCTTCAGAGTAAATAAGTGTTTTCTCCGGCTGACATATGAGCCCAGAGGAGAAGGGTAAGTTGTCTTGGCTGGCTCTGGCACAGCAGGAGAAGCCCTGCGGGGGTTTCACCACCAGTTATCTAACTGGACTAATGCTCTGTTACACACAGGAAGGTGATGGCGGGAGCACCCCAAACCAGCACCCTGAGGGGAAGATCCTGCTTTCCCTTTCCCAGACACGCTCTGGCCCCAGGCATCATTCCCAAGCTGGCTGAGCTGCCCATGACCTTGAGCAGGCACACAGCTCAGCAATGGGGATGCTCCTCTGCTCCTTGGCGTTTGCCCCTTCTATTCCAAAGGAAAATGATGAAATTCACCGCACTGATTTTTTTTCTCACCTTTTTTGTTTCTATGAAGATTTAGGAAGACACACAAGAACTTCAGAAGTCTGCATAGAAAATACAGCCGAGGAAGGAAGATCTCCATCCCGGGGAAGGGTAAAGGAAAGATCCATCAAAGGATTATCTGTAGCATTCACTTAATTTTATTACTTTAAGTGACTTTATTACCTTCATTTTGCTTTCTGGTGCATTCCAGCACTTATTTAATAAACCCCTCTCTGGTTTTAAAGAGCAGTTCAGTTTTTATGGTAATGCTAAACTTAATCAGATGCTCAAATTAGCTTGGAATTAATTATATTGACAGCGATAACCCGTAGTTCCCCCTTCACGTCCTGTGTACAGATCTCCTTCTAGACTGCATTAAATGTCATTTAGACACAGAAATAAGCTCCCTGTCCATGAGGGCCTGTCCCACAGGCAGTGGTGGTGGAGTCCTCAATGGGGAGGAGACAGATTCATATCAATTTGGGGGCTGGAGCTTCTTCTTCCTAATATGACAAAACCTGAGCTTCGCCTCACATCTGCTCGTGGGGTTTTTGGGCAGCCCAAAAGCACCACATCACTATTAGGGGACCTTGAGGACAAGCAGCTGGAGGTCCTCAGGGCTGCCTTTATGTGCAAGGTGGACACCGTGTAGCATCAGGTGTATCCTGTAGATCAGGAATCCAATGTCAAGATCATAGAATCCCAGACTGGTTTGGGTTGGAAGGGACCTTAAAGCTCATCCGGCTCCAATCCCCTGCCACAGGCAGGGACACCTTCCCCTAGAGCAGGGTGCTCCAACCCCCTGTGTCCAACCTGGTCTTGAGCACTTCCAAGAGTCAAACCAGACCCTTCTCATGTGGAAGAACACCAGGAGAGACAACACTTTTCCACCCAGGAGCGCTCTCACCCAGCCAGTGTCTTTCCACCACTGCTGTTCCAAAGTGTGTCAATACTTTGTAGGGTGGAAAATCCTCTAAGGAAGATTTTCCTGTTTGTCTGATGGGAGCTGCTTCCAACCCAGATCCAGCACGCTCCGGTTGCACTGTGTTTGAGGCAGTGCTATAGCTGGGCAAGCTAGAGATCTCTCCATTGACTTGGCTTGGGGCCCTGGACATGCTGGCGGGCTGCATCTCCCCATGAGCACTCATAAGAAGAGCTCCATCGGAGGTCAGACCCATGGAAGCAGACCATCCTGATGGTCATCACCACTGGAAGGGCTCTGGAGTGGCAGTGGCTGGAGTATGGGAAGATCTCCGGGGTTTCTCTTGGAGCTGCCAGCACACAGCCTCGTGCTCTCCCATCTGAGTGAGAGCCTGGTTGGACCCAGCTCCTCCAGCGGTGGCTGCTATTGATAATTGCTGTGTGTTGGTGGAAAGCCATTTGTTATTGATGCCAGTTTAGAGGCCTTATTAGCTTAGCATGCCTCATTGCTCCAAAAAGGAGTACTTCCCTCCTTTAACCCATACCAGGCCTGTGCTCCCTCCGCTCTGTGACCTTTCACTGATGTCCTGGGGCACACAAGGTGTTAAACTGCATTAATGAGACTGATGTGATCTGCCCTGCCAGCACAGAGCACGCCTGCTCCACTCCGCTCCCTCACCCTGGAGTCTGATGTGATTTTGCATTTAAATAGCCAGAAGAGTTTGTAATATTAATGCATGGTTCATTGCCAGTGCAATTCGGGCTAGGTATACACTTCGGCGGAGAGTGAAGACAGCCTGATTCATCGAGGATTCCTGCTAAATCTGCTGTAGGTTCCCAGGGACCTGGAAAATGCATTATGGTAAAAATCAACATGACCTTCTGAAAGCACCGCGCGGAGCCTGGATCCGTATCCCTAAGGCTGGAGCAATACTTGGCACGGCAAAAAGCTCCCCCATTGTTTGCATTCTGGCTGGATGATAGCAAAATAATCAAATTAGAATTAACCCCCCCCCCCCAATCGGGTAATATCCGCAGACTATATTTAACTTCCATGATCTATGTTCTCGTGAGCAGGCATACGCATGCCCCTCTGCAGTTGTCATGTTAAAGCTTGTTTTGCTTTTGATTGGCTCCAAGGCAGAATAATATGGGGATGTAATGGAAGTTGTTTTGCCTTTTGGAATGAATAACTCTTGCGGTAAAGCTGACACGAAGCATAAATTTGTTAAATTACATAAACATTATTGCGACCCATAAAATTCAATGAATCCTCGTCGCCTGTTTACTCATGGCTGGCTTTACTGTTTGCACAATGTAATTTAACGTGTCAATTTGCTCTCAAATAAAAAACATCTGGCCTCCTGACATGCCAAAAACACTGCGGAGATGATCTGAGAAAGGAGCTAAAAGCCTGGGCTTTGCACAGCAGTTAGCAAGGGGGCTCTTAAAAGGAAGCCAATATCATCTAGATCAATTGATGGCCTCTTGGCAAAGCGACGTCTGCAAACCCGGTAAGATTAGTAGATTTTATCCTAATTAAAATGAAGGGAAGCCGTGGCAGGCTGGTCTCCCTCTCCTGCCAAGATTGACAGGCATCCCATCGGATTCTTCAGCAAGCTTATTATTTTGTAATCGGGAATAACAAGAAGAAAATTATACTTTTAGACAAGATTTATAGAGCGGGCGAGCTACGGAGTCCTGGTAAATTAATTCTCCTCCATAAGCCCCTTAGCTCGAGCTTCTCCTTGGAAATCTCAGCCTTTGGTAGTAGGGCTCATACAGACACCCACAGACCCAAGAGCTATGCGCTCGGAGAGGCTGGTAAATCTCAGCTTAATCCCTAATGAGCAGTAATACCTATCGCTCCTCCAGACAGCGCCCAGAAGATGCTGACCTAAATAACAGGAGTTTAGCAGCCACATGTGGCAGAAATCCTCCTTGCCATCAGCGGCTGCTCCCGCTGATTGATTGAGACGTTTATGATTTGCATAGGAGACAGTTCGTGTAATTACGGATTACGGAGCCAAGCCAATTGGTTGCAAAGATTAGAGAGAGGCCACGTCCCGAAGGAGCCATCAGGGAACCGTGCGGTGTCCCTTGCTTGCATCTTCTGGGCTGAGAAGCGGAAAGCACAAAGCACGAGTTCTCCGTGCTCATCGCCTGCTCGACCCACGGTGCGAGGCACTGATGGAAAACAAGCCCAGATATCAGGTTGTGGGGTAATTATAAACCCTCTGGAAGAATCAGAGCAGATCCCTGCTATGAAATCAGGAGGTTACAGCGAGTTCAGGCATTGTTTTAATTAAGGAAGAGACATCTCTTCCTTAAGGGAACACTGAAATCACATTACAGCCGATAGGAAAGATTTCCCATCCTGTCAGCGAGGGTTAGACACTTTGGTGCGTAAATAACTTGTGATTTCGGTTCACCCACCAGGATAACACACACTGTTTTCTTTGAGAGTCTATGGGGCTGGCGGTGGTTTGACTCTAATCAAGCTCTTGGCATTTCGAGCAGGCGTTCAGTGGGACTCGAGGAGCTGCACATTTTCTGTAATTGGGCTGGAGTAATTGCACAGTTCTCCAAATGATTAATGAACGGGATTAGAAAGTTGGAGCAAAGTCGCCTGCTGCACTGGAGGAGTGACACCAGGAGTGTGACACCCGCGGGGCCGGGCCAGAGACTGAGCCGCTGAGATTTATGAGCTGGTGGCCAAAGGGCTGTGGGATCGAAGAGAAACCCCAGAGCCCACGTGCTGGGGAGAGGAAATGGGTGGTGAAGGGCAGCGCTGCAGCTGAGGTTTGAGTGGTGCAAAGCACAAAGCTTCAGTAGGGATTATCGGATGGAGATATGATAGAGATAACACATGTCCGAGGCGGCTTGTGCCAAGTTTAGGTGAGGTTTTCACCCAGCAGCTCTCCCGGATGATTTCTGCTCTTTTAGGGAGGGGATGACTCCGCTCCCTCTGCACTGACTTCCATTAAAGGGCGGTATTCCATCGGAGCGTTAGGAACATATGGTGCAAATCAGTTGCTTTGGAAGCCGTCTAAGGAGGAAGGGAAAAAAAGAGCTGTGGATACCCATATGTAAAGCCTGACTGCAAACATGACAAGGGGAAGGCTGATTCTGCCTGCTCTAGCTGCCAATCTGGAAGTGCTTATGCCTCTGATGACATTCACTGTGCTGCACGGAGCGATCCCTTGCTTCCTGGTCTGCAGCCTGCAGCCAGATGTGGATGGAGCGGGATGGCCTTGGGCACAGAGGGAATTTGCAAGGGGACAAGTGGACCCATCTGCACCCAGCTCTCAGCTCAAGCACCCATTTGCACCCAGTGTTTGACTTCTACATCAGTCTCAGTTCCCTGCCCTATGTCAGCTCCTGCAGGCTCTGTTAGATCTCATCCTGCACTCAGGCAGGTGCTCAAAGTTAAAGCCACTTAAGGAGCATTGCATCCAGCTGTGGAGCTCCGATATAAGAAGGACTTGGAGGTGTGGGAGCAATTCCAGAGGAGGCTCTGAAGGTGTTGTGAGGGCTGGAGCAGCTCTGCTCTGGAGGCAAGCTAAGGGGCTGCCCCATCCCTGGCAGTGTTCAAGGGTAGGTGGGATGCAGGGACTTGGAGGAAGCTGCTCTAGTGGAAGGTGTCCCTGTCTATGGCAGGGATTAGAGCTGGGTGAGCTTTATCATCCCTTCTTAACACAAACCAGGCTGGGATTCTGTGATGTGGGAGGGATGTTCACTCTCTGGGGGCTGCACTTTGGACCATGGTCATATCCCACCTAGGGAGAAAACGGCATCCCTGCTGCTAAGTAGAAGTCTGTGGCTTTGGGTTGTGAACTGAAGGGTCTGGTGCAGGCAATGGGCAGTGCAGTCTGCAGACCCAGCTCTGTGGGATGTGTGGCTCCAACCCAGCATCAGGCTGGGATGAAGTGGGGGGGACATGGGACTCTGAGTGCTGCTTCTGCCCCTCTCCCTCAGGCTGCTAAGGCTGTGGCTCCCCTGCACTGGCTGGGAATGGGCAACGTTGTCTGTTTGCTGTGTTTCGGTTTCAAGAAGGTCCTACTGAGCAGCACCTGGAGGTGTTGGTGTTTGTCTATCAGAGGAGGAGCTGCAGCATGGGAGGGGGATCTGTGTCAAGACCGAATCTCAATCAAGAGCCTTTTCTTCTCCCAGGATTCAGGTACTGTTGGAAGAAAGCTTGGTTTAAATTAAGAAAGAAGTGGCCTGGGAAAGATATGAACCCCGCGTTCTAAAGGCTTTGCCTGGCCCTTTCCATGCCCCAGGGGCTCCAGGCTGGGGCTGCACAGCAGAGCTGGAAGCTGTTTAGATGGGAAGCACCACACAGGTACTTTTACACCTTGGGCATGGGAAGGTGATGCTGTGTTTGCAGCCCCATCCTTGGCTCTCCCAGCTGGAGCTGGGATGGATCCTGCAGGGAGATGTGTGGGATCCTGGGAGCTGCTGGGTGGTTTAGGATGAAGCTGAGCTGCTTTAGCGGGGGGTTGACTGCTTCCCTCCAGCACCAGCTGGCAATAAACCAGGTTTATTCCCTGCACGGGGAATGTTTTGAATACCGATGTACATGGAGCTGATAGCGATGGGCTATGGCTCCTCTGTGTGTGTGAGAGCAGGAGCTGCCCATCACCAGCCCGGGCTCCAGGCTCCTAATTAAAGCAGAGGCCCTGCAGATCCCTCTCACTCTAAACACCAGCACTTGATGGATGTTGCTGCTGCAACCCGGGGATGTCAAATAAAAGAAGATTAGAGGAGGTGCATGGGGAGTGCTGAGCCTCCAGGGCTGGCCTGAGCTGATAATAAGCCCTGTGCCCAGACTAAACACAGTGTGGGGCTATGGGCCCCTTCCCTGGCACAGAGCAGGCTGGGCTGCCTGCAGCTCCTGTGCTATGGGCATGCATGGATGTGCAGAGATGACAGGCATCCCATGGTAGGAGATTTGCTTGACCAGCATTGATGGTCCTGAGCAGCATCACTGTCTGTCCAGGGAGCATCCGGGCCTCCTCTCACCAGGTGATAGCTCTGCCTGGTGCTGCTGTCCCATTGGGAATGATGTCATTCCCATTTGGCACTGCCTGATGGCCTGGGCACGCAGGGATAGCCAGATGGGATCACAGGGTGGAAGGCGCAGCTTTCAAGTCTCTTAATCCTTTTCTTTTTTGCTACAGATCAGTATCATGCCAGATCCTCCTGTGCTTGAGGCTCATGGGGACTGCAGCCATCACTTGAAGCCTCCTCCAAGCTTTGCAGCAAGCCCTCGGAGGTCTCAGATGTAAGTCACCCCATCATTCCCTGGGTAGGGTGGGAGAAGCCCCCTTTCCATGCACCCCCTTTGTACCCATAACATGGTTGTTTTTCGGCTCTCCAGGCCAGGAGGAGACAATGCAAAGCCAACAACAGCAGTGCCCTCTGCTACCACCATGCCTGGGGCTGCTGCACACCCTCAGCAGTGGGGAGAGAAAACTGCACTGAAATATCAGCCCTGGCGTGAGCTGGAAAAACCAAATCACAGCGAGGCAGCAGCAAAGCAGGATTTATAACACCCTCGGCTTCACTCTCCAATTTCAGCTTTGAAGATGAATGTTTGCTGCGCTGTTATTCATTTATACATTATTTTCCCTATCTCCTGAGAGACACCGTGCTCCCCAGCACACACGCACGGAATGAGTTTACTTCTATTTCTAAACCCCATACCGGTTCTGCCTTAAAAGCACATGCTCCTGAGCATCCCTCTGTATCCTCGCGTGAAGACCCAGCTCTGGAGATGCAACCCTTGTGGTGTGGGTCCGTGCCAGGTGAGTAATTGCTTTGGAGTCCACAAAGCCACAGAGTTATAGTGGAGTTTTGAAAGATGTTTGGGTGTTATGGGGCCGTCCCCTGGGCCTGGGCTCAATGGGGACACCAGGACTATGGCCTACGAGGTGCTATGTGTGATAGCTGCGTTAGATCCCAGGGTGATAAACCGCGTGTAATGTTGTGTTGCAAAAGGAGCAATGAATGTAAATGAGGTGGAGAGGTTTTATTATTAAAGGGAAGATTGATGGTTCAGCTATCTGGTGTGGGAAAAGCTGGTGTCCTTATTAAATGTAATTATCTGCAGCGCTAATAAAAGCTCATAGATTTCCCCGGGTCAGGCTGCTCCGCTGCAGCTCTGCTCCCAAACATTAATAAGCAGCAGCAGTTGGAAGGGCCTGAAGAGGAGTTCAGAGGAGATGCCCATCAAGCCAAGCACTTGCTAATTGCTGGTCAAGGGCGAACATGGAGTCTATAAGGGTGGCTGTTAAACTGGCTGTGCAGGGTGAAATGCAGAGAGGAGCTGTGAGGGCCTCAAGGCAGGGAAGAGATGGCTCAGCCAAGGCAGCCCCTGAGAGAAACTCAGCTGCTCAGAGGATGGAGATGCTTTTCCCAGAGCATTTATGGGAACAGGTCACTCATATAGGGCTCCTTCAGCTGCAAATTGATGCTTGGTCACTCCTCAAGCCTGTCTTGCCCTGGGATGATGCTGCAATAACACACCAATGACCTCAAAGGGATGAGAACAAAAGCCCGGGATGCGGAGAGGAGGAGGCATCATCCAAAATGAGATGCTTCGCAGCGCTTTGATCTGCTATTGTTTTAATTAACACCTCTAATAAGAATGTGAGATTCTGGATAAAGGATACGTGGAGCAACAGTTTAATGAGCTTTCCCTTCGAAGGAGGTGTGAGCAAGGCTCAAACTTCCCAACAGCGTCAATGTGGGCTTGGCTGTCCTGGGAAAGCTTCGGGTGCAGAGACAAAGGTTTCTGCTCGCTGGTGGGAAAGCGAATACCCTTTTCCCTTAAAGAACAGCAACCCAAAGCGCTCTCCATTGGTTTTGAGAGGTGCTTCCAAGCTGATCTCTCACAGCCTCCAATGGCAGGAGGAAAACCTCTTGAGGAAACAAAATGGCCCTTCCAAAGCACAGGTGGTCCATCATACCATGTGTGAGCAGCACAGGTGAATAAAGACTCACTCCTTTTGCTCATCTTGAGGACTGGATGTTGCCTTAAGCAAGGGGAGGGCAGAGGGTAAGTGGGATCCCCTGCCCATAGCCGGAGCCTGGACCTCCTTCATTGGGAGATCCTTATACCCAATCAGGAGGAGCAGAATAGGAGGACCACTGCTTGGGTGCATCTCCAGGGATGCACAAGGTTTTCCCCACTACACCGGGGGGAGCTGAGCAACACTGAGGATAAACCTGCCCCTAACAATCCTCCTTGTGAGTAAATCAGGAGCTGGGAGGCAGAGCTTGGCTGCTGGGGCAGCAATGGATGGCTCCACAGCTCTGCTCTGCTTAAACAGGCAGGCAAAGAGAGAAGCACTGGCCATGCATTGCTCCCCCCATGGCAGAGCTGCTTGCCATCAGCTCCAGGGGAATCACCCTCCGAAGCCAAAGTCTATTAGAGGATTTCTGCCTCCTGTGCTCTGCAGCCCCTGCACTGATGCTGCAGGACTAAGCCTGCTGGGAGGAGAAATGCCCCATTACAGAGGTTGACCTTGGGTCTGGGGTTCTGCAGAATGAGACCAGTTCAGCCACAGGCTACTTCAGCCCATCGCTACCAATGATGGATACAGGAAGGCCTTTGGTAAGAGCTCAGCTTGGACCCAAAGATCAAGTAGCTGTGTAGGTCTGGGTCACCTTCCCTTCCCCAGGATGGGCTTCTCTGGATGAGTCCCATCAGATCAGCCCTAATCCAAGCGTTTCCCCCCACCCCTTCCCTGCAGATGCAGTGGGATAACACAGCCAGGCCTGAGGAAGACCATGAACCTCCACATCCAGGCAAAATCTGCAGACTGCATCCCTTCAGCAGCAGCACCGAAGAAAGCGCTGGAGCAGCAATGCTCACTTGCTGGGCTGAGGTCTGCCCCATATGTTCAGCTTCCAGTTTGTGATGCTCTGGGGTTTATCCCTGCAGAAAAGGGGGGCAGGAGGTACCTGAAGCACCAGGAGTCATTCACCTTGCTCTGGCTGCCTAGTGAATCCCTCAGATTGACTAATTGCTGTTAAAAGCCTTCTCCTGGTGGTATAATTCAGGCAGTTGTGGCTCTGGGGTGGATGGAGGGAAGGGTCCCATCAGCAGGCTGGGAATTGAAGGGTGGTGGTTGCAGTTTGATTTGACTATAGATACATCTATAAACCACATCAAGTTGGGATGCTGTCAATTTCCTAATGGCAGCATTTGCTGTTAATTCACAGGGATGTCATCAGAGCCATAGGACTCGGTCCAGCTCCCATCAAAGCCGGTGGAAATGGCTGTTTCCCACAGGCAGCCCCAGGGGCTGGATTTGTCCCTTGTGCTGCTGTTCCAAAGCACAGGGTGAATTCAGGGTGCTCTGTGAATAACTACCATTAGCAGCAAGGGCTGGCACATGCTTCCTCAGGTCCTGCATGCCAGAGCCATTAACCTGCCTTGGTTTTCCAGCATCCTTCTGCAGGCAGGATGGCAACCAGGCGGGTGAGAAGAGGGATTATGACAGGTCCTGCTGTGCCACCGTGGGATCGGATGCTGGTGAGGTAGGGATACTCCTGCAGTAGCCTTTTCCCTAAGAAACAGAGGCTTTCAAAGGTGGCTTTCCTAAGCAAACACCCCAATTCACCCCAACCTCACCTGGCACCCCTCGTGTGAGAAACCCCTTTGGTCACTGGCGTCTCATGGCTTCATAAGCCTTTTGAACAGCAGCAAGGCCTCTCCTTTACACCCAGCTGGGTTTTCCTTGACTGGTAGGACCTGCAGAGACCATAGAGATGAAACACGGGTGGCTACGAGTTCACTCTGTCCTCTGCTGGGTTGCTTTGGTGCTTGGAAGCGTTACAGACGATAGGCAGGGAGGATGCTGAGCTGCCTTCATCCACCCGGCAGTGCACGCCGTTGGCAGGGAGCGTTGGGCTGAGCTAATGGTTATAAAAACCAATCCATCCCTTCTGGCATCTTCACCCCCCGCAGAGCAGGAAGGAAAGCTGATTTCTCTGCAATTTCATTTACTACAGGCTGAAGGATTACTGTACAGGGCTGGCTCCCCTGTCCTCCAGCTAGTTAGAGCGCAATCCTGCCTAAATTGTCTTTTTGATAACTGTTCTGACTGCAAGAACAGAGGTTTCTGTGGGGAATTCACACAGGGCTGCCTTCAACTTCCCTCATCCTTCATATTGCAATATTGCTCTTTGCCTAGTAGAAGATATTCCTAATCGGCTTCACAAAAAGCAATAAAGCCTTTTCAACACTTCATTGGCTTTGACATTTGAGGCACGCAGCAGGCAGGAGCGCAGCTGCGGGAAGGTGCTTCCTGGCTGGAGCGGGATGCAGGGATGTGGGTGCTGACCCCATATATACCATCACTTTGGGATGCCTGGGGGGCTTTGCAGTGCTCCAGGGAACCCCAACCCACACCAGTGTGGGTGCAATCCCGGTTGTGGTACCTGCGTGTTTCTCATGTGGCTGTGGGTTACAGACTGGTTTAAAGGGTCCTTAAAGATCATCTGCTTTTATCCCTCTGCCACGGGCAGGGACACCTTCCATAGAGCAGCTCCAAGCCCTGTGTCCAACCTGGCCTTGAGCACTGCCACATAT